>UCOK01009409.1:0-10491 GCA_900474325.1 Synergus umbraculus | reverse complement strand
ATTCCCAAAACAAATGCAAGCTGTATAACTAGTTTCTTTGATTGAAACTGTTCTTTCGGAACACTTTTTCCTAATTCTACATTTTTCGACGTGCGATTTCTGTTCCATTGATCGACAAGTCCTGACTCTAATAACCTTGATAAGACCTTGTCAGCAGCAGGAAGGTACGGTGATTTTGTTTCAAAGACTAAAGCTGTAGGAAACGTTGCTAATGATTCCTTCACAATCTTCAACACAGGATCACCGTTTGAATTTTTGTATTTCTGTATAACATATTCCGCGTATTCGTCACTCAAAAAGCAAGAGACATTTTTGTACTTTAACAGCAATTCTATACATTTGTCATAAGAAGAAATCGTTTTCGATTTTCTTACCAAAGTCTCAATAATTGAGCTTTTTTCATCTTTCATTATGATTCGAAAATCCGGCAAAACTGCAGGTGTGAATTGAGATATACTTAATTCTTCCAGAGTATCGATTTTCACTTCTGTTTCCGTCATAAACTCGACGTTTGTTAGGATGCCATAAATATCGGAAGAATATATCCAGAATCCAATGAAAAGGAATACAAATGCTATCCTCTCAGAATTCCTTTGCGGTTCTCGAGGCACTGTCAATCCCAGCATCATTTGCAGTAAACTCTCCCATGGCCAAACATCTTCCTCAAATTTCAAGATATATATCAATATCGAAATCACGAACACGGCCAAAATTATGTATAAACAATTAGCTGTGAAGGAGATCGATAGAGTTTTTATTGATAAAATAGGTATCAATGCATAGTATCGTAATGTCTCTATACCTCTAGTGTATTCAGCATTGCAGTTACGGGCCATTATTGCAGTGTTCGTACTTAATGTAGTTTGATGCTGCTGAATCTGTTTAACCAAGCCAGTTGAGTTAATTGCCTTACAGTCCAAAACTCCCCACCATTCATTTTCAGAAGGAACCTCCGATATCCTAAAGTTCAACTTTTTTGAAAAAACTTTTACAATGGAAGCTGATGGTTCATAAACATCTACAGGATATTTAGAAGCATTGAGTTTTACGTAAAGGTAAGGAGGGAAATTGAAAGATCCAACTTTCATCTCAAATCCGTGCAGATTTTGCACCTTGTCAGGAAAAAGGAGTCGCTTCGTTGAGAACTTCCTTTGGACGTAGATGTTTGAGAATGAATTGAAGTAATGCACTCTGGCAATCACCCGACAATGATTCCAGTACTGGTTGGATCTGTTGCATGTTTCTCTGATCTCGAGAATCGTGAAGTCCAAGATTTGTTCAGACCACACTTCCCGAAGCAATTTTTCGTACCGAAGTCTACCTTCCTCGAGTGAGACAATCATTAAGAACTTTCGACGAGTTACTTTTGATGATACTTTGAGCAAGAATTCCTTTAAAGGTAGTTGTAAAGTGTGCAAGTTAGCTTTTGCAAAGTGAATTGTGATGAACAAAGCTGCTGGTTCAAGATTTGAGTAGGATGTCCATTTTGACCAAATTCGATCTGCTGATGTTTCACTCTCAATGTTGATGACATTGTTTGGAATTTTCATTTGAAGATTACGTAAGATTTCTGCAGCTGATGCACTATTGTTGCCAGGAATGTTGTCGGTGATTAAGAGTACATGATAGTAGGTACAGGACTCTTTCTGAACGCGGCTAATAATGCGATCGATGAAATTTGATCTATTAAAGACGCCGTAGGAATTGTCGAGAAAAATCGAAATAAACAAATGAATTACCAATTTTAGTCGGAAAAACATTTTGAATTTTCTTATGGAAACCGATTTTAATTTCCTAGTCGGACAGCACCGAATGTGTTTTACCATATAACCTTATTATTTTAAAAAAAGCAACTATTACTTTGTTCTGTAAATCGTGATTAATGTTGAAATATAGTCAATTTTTTAATATTTGAGCAAGCGGATGATGAGAACTTGAACAGGTCGACATTGTGTCAGTTTTTTTTCTCGACTGACTTAGTATTTAGTAAACGGTTCGATGAAGGATACCTTTTCTCTAAATATTATGTTCTTAGACTGATAATAACTTTTACCTAGGTAATAATCTGAAACACTGAAAAACTTTTTTCCATTGGGAACAGAAATCTATATTTGTCCAAATAGGTATTTAAAAAAAGGAAAATCATTACTTCTATTTTTCCTAAATAAAATCTCAAAGGTAAGTAATATTGATAATAATAATAATAATAATAATAATAATTTTTTTTTTTTTTGAGAGGAGGTGAGAATGCAGTTTACGCACAATGTGTGGGGCTCGGCCTATAGACGGCAATACCCACTAAACTCACCTCCTCTTTAACCCCGGAAGACCACCCCGGCATCACTTTGGCATTACATTAGGGTGGGTACGTATACTTCGCTGGAGCGCCTCCTGGTTTTGTCCAATTAGGGTACTGGTTGTAGGTTTTCCTCGATCTTCTTTTGGCGCAATACTGTTTCTACGTATGCAGAGATTGCTTCCCAGGCCTCTTCGTTTTCCAGCATGACATCGACGATGTTCTCTGGTCCCATGTAGAAATTCCGATCGGGGTTTGGTAGGGCCCTGGCTAGTTTTACCCATTTCTAGTCGGGCACTGGTCGGGAAAAATGGAGAGGGCTTGACTAGTTCTGTAACGCTGTTTTAGTCAAGTTCTAAAGGTTTAGAACTTCTGAGCAGGCTCTAACGAGAGTTGGTAGGGCCCCGTCTAAACCCTTTCTATTATATTATTTGAGAAGGTAGTAGTTTTTATAAATAAACAATAATCAACAATTCCTACCATTCACCCGGTGCGGGCTGGGTCAGTGCCTGCCGGGGCCCCAAGAAACAAGAAAAGTTAAATAAACGACAATAAAGAAGTTGTTGGGCGCCAGCTAATCTTAATTACCCAATTAGCGAGGTTGAATATCAATAATCAAAAATAAGCTAACTCGACATAATATTTAGAGCAATCGACCACAAGAGAATACAAGTAAGGCGTGGGACTTGGGAAGACCCATAAAAGGACTAACCAAGCGATAAATTTTAAGTTCCATATACAAATATTTCGGTTAAATCGACAAGTACTTACATAAGGTCGACTATAATAAATCCGGTATACAATAATCGTCTAGATTCGACGTAACCACTCAATCACACAATGCTAAGGTATAATAAATTCTGTCGACGAGGTTCACAATACAAAAACCTGCTTACGCTGGGAAGGGTGACACGAGAGTGAGTTCCTCTCAGCCATTCGCGACCACGCAGAGTCGATAAAGTCGCGCACTCGCTACCGCTTGAGCGCAAGGCTTCGCTGCCAGTCGTCGAGAAACCTACTCTATCTCACACTTTGAATTGATTCGTCAAAGTCTCCCGCCTTGACGTTCACGGGAACCTTGAGTTATAATATAATAAAATGACTTTCCCTTCACATATTTTTGTTATTTCTGTAAAAGTATCAAAATTTAGATTAATAAAGAATAACAAATTCTTAAATGTCAAAAGTAAACTTGGTATATTTTAAACATTCAAAGTATTATAAACATAGTAAGTATTTAAGGTAGAAACAAAAGAACATAAATTAATTGAAGTTTTATAAGAATAGCACAGTTATTATTTATTATCGCCTGAGTCAGTATTATCTTTTGCTTTGCGTGGATCACCAGGATGTCGTTGAGTTGCTCGGGCACGATGTCAAATTTCGGAATTTTAATATAAAATATGAAAAATTATTGAAAGGCTATTAAAAAGAAATATACTTATTATCAGTAAATAACCTCACTTTGATCACTACTTGCAGCATGGTCTACATCATCTTCCTCATTTCCATTTGTCCGTTATTTTTCATTTTTCAATTTTCTATTTAATCTAAATTTTTTTATTCTCAATCGTCTCAGATCTAAAACTTTTTGTTTTCTCTTCATCGTAAAAAATCGAAAATAAACTTGAAACACGGAGTTATAAATAAGAGCTAGCTTTACCTAGCTTTACCAAAATATATCACGCATGCGCAGCTGTGTATCTCTTGGACTTATATTCACATTTTTTGGAGGACGATGTCTGGTTTTAAATGTGCCGTAAAATATAAAAATTCTTACAATTTTATTTTTAACTGTGTTTTTCAATATCTATATCATAAATATTAGGTGCACAACTTTACTTCGGCCGATTTTTTCGAAAATTTGAGGCTTTATTCTGAAAAAGTGATTACCTGTTTATGATTCAAAGTACTGTCCGTCACTAGCCACTACTTTTTGCCATCTTTCGGGCAATTGTCAGATACCATCTCGAAAAAACGATGCGTCTTTTGAGGCGATCCACAAATCGATCCATTCTTTGACTTCTTCATAAGAATGGAAATGCTGCTCAGCTAGGCCATGTGCCATCGATCGGAACAAATGGTAGTCGGAAGGAGCAATGTCTGGAGAGTACGGCGGGTGGGGTAAGACTTCCCATTTTAGGGTTTCCAAGTATGTCTTAACGGGTTTTGCGACATGTGGCCGAGCATTGTCATGTTGCAGGATAACTTTATCGTGTCTCTCTTGATACTGTGGCCGTTTCTCCTTCAATGCTCGACTCAAACGCATCAATTGCGTTCGATACCGGGCATTCCCCATGATTTTCTGCGTTTAGGATTATCATAGTGGAGCATTCGATGAGCCTCAGCCGCAGTTTTGTGGTGTTCCGACCAAGGGACGTTGCGGGGTGTGTTGTAAAAAAGCCATCTTTTTATTTTACTTAAATCAATGAGGACAACTTTATTTCAAATTTCAGCAAGTAGAGTCATATATATATATCAAAATTATCGAGCGAGAGAGAGAGATCAATGGCTACAATATATATCGTTGTTCGCACACGTTCTTTCTAAAAATATGATGGATATCACCTCGAGTAGTTACCTTCCCAATTAGCGATCAATAATCAGCCCAATACCTAGGCTTCCCGAACATACATCTTTCGAGAAAAGAACCCGGACATTTATCGTATCGTCTATTATCCTAGCTAACGAATTTCACTCACTCGACACTCAATCCACATGACCTTAAGAATACAAATCTTTCGATGCGTTACATACGAGAACCACGAAGATGAGACATCCAGGTTGGGGGTTGTTCGATGACAGCTCGATATCCACCGTAGGGTCCCAATTTATTCAGTAATGACTCGTCTTTAATTGGGTGTCCCCAATAATCAATATTTATCATATATGCAGTTATGGAGCCGCGGCTATCACCTTGAGAAATCACTTCCAGTAATCCTCGAGTACGCAGCTCTCTTAGATTTTGCAACCAGCTGGGCTGGAATCAGATTTCCAACTGTCGACTCGGCCAGTCCCTTCTCATTCGCTACCTTATCTAATCTTTTCACAGGTGTGTGAATATATGTGTAGCTACTATATTTGTCCCTTCTATGTCTATGTGGACCCATACAGTTTTCTTCAAATGAAAGCAGAAAATCAACACTTTCCGCAAATGACGAGAATTTGACTCGAAAACTGACATCTTCGATCGAGAATACACTTCTGATACAAACACAAATTCAGAAATGTGGTGATGTGGTTATGTTGACAGATGTCCAAGCTTACTGTATGAAATTTTTGACCTGCTTATTTCAAGCGGCACTTACCGCTGCAGTCATCTATCGAAAAACGGCGGAAGCAAAGTTGTAACCTAATATTATGATTTTTTTGTTTTGGTGAGAATTGGAAATATATTTCAGTAAAATGGGTCAGACTGGCTAAGACCCGACCAGTTTCTGACTAGAACTTCTTTGTTATTTTATTCGAATCGGGGCCCAACTAAAACCTGGCTAAAATATAAGATTGGGGCCTAACTAGACGTGGATAGATTTTCTAGTCACAAAGAATGGAAAATCCTAACAGTGCCTTATAGGGTCCTGACTAGAACTTACTATTCCAGTTGTTCTAGCAAGGACCTGATCACTGCCCTAATGAACATAGGGACAAATGGGGCGATTTCTACATGGGGTGTCAGGTGCCCTAGTTCCGTCTCCAACCTGAACCTTGGGGCGGCCCAGCGATCGCACCAGAAGAACGTGTGTTCTGCGTCATCGCATACGGCCCCGCAGTACGCGCAGTTAGGAAGCTCCACTTTTCCCATCTTCTTTAAGTAGGCGCGGAACAAGCTGTGCCCTGAGAGGAACTGCGTCAGGTAGAAATTGACTTCTCCGTGTTGGCGGTTGACCCAGACGCTCAAATGAGGGATAAGCCTCGCAGTCCAGCGTTCTTTCGTTTCCCTGTCCCATCGTTGTTGCCAGGCTTTCCTGGTGGATTCTCTGGCCTCCGTTATCGCAGTCAATTTTCCGACCTCTCGTATCCTCTCGAAAATGTTCTTCTTCTTCAGGGCAAGCAATTCAATTGGTATGGCGCCTGCTATCACCAGGGCTGCCGGCGCTAAGACGGTGCGATAAGAGCACGCGATCCTCACTGCACCTCTGTACTGCACGCCACATATCTGGTTTCGGTATGTCTTTATCTTCAGCGCGTCAGCCCATATCTCGCTCCCATACAGGAGAATCGATCGTACGAGAATCCTATCATATCCTGTCGTATTTCATCCTATCATATCCTATCCTATTGTATTTTATCCTATCGTATCAAGATAGAATACGATAATACTATAGATATACGATATAATATTATAGATATACGATAGAATACTATATGATAAGATACGAAAGGATACCATAGGATAAGATAGAATAAGATACGATAAGAGAGATAGGGGGCGAGGAGAGAATATTTCCCCAACAATTCACAGTATTGTTTCGAAATCGTACGGACAATTTCCGACGGTACTGTACATTTCAGATCTAAAGAAACAAATTTTTTACCGGCCTTCTTGCCGCAAGTAAAACTTTTCCACTCAGCACATCCTTTTCCTTTTGCATTGAATTTTCCTCAGCTATTAGACTGTGTTTTTCGCTTGGTTCCCAAGTAGGATTTTTATAAACTATCCATGGATCTGCACCTTCATTTTACATTTCCTTTTATTAAAACCAAAAGCATTATATTTAAAAGATTATATTTACAGTATAGCCTACTGTGGTTGAGATGAAAGCGTAGTAATGTTACAGGAGTCGGTTTATCCAGTTTACGATCATTTAAAATAGAATTTAGAACGTAATATTTTACTGGTTGACTCACTGTCCCATCAGTGTTACTGATTATAAAGCATAACTGAAGAAAAATCAGGCACAATACTGAATTTATTTCATCACGTAAAACTTATTTTCAATTTTATTCAAAACGGAATTATTTTCACTCCACTCTTTATCATATTCACATTATGAGAAAGAACTTACAACTAAAACTGCTGTAAATTTACAACTTAGCGAGCACTTAATCAATACTTCACACTTATGTCTAAAAAGCAAAATACATTCTGAAGAATAATAGATGAGAGACATGTGAAATGACTTTTCTATACGTTAACCGGAGCATGCCGATACAGTTTGTCATACTAGTTCAAATTGATTTATTTCTAAATGTTATAATTTTAAAAACTTAAAGAATTTTGAAAAAGTAATATCTTGTAAAAATCATATAAATCTCTTAATATTCCTTAAAATTATTAAAAATCTCTGGAGTTATCTTAAATTCTTTTCAAATTTTCCGAAAACATTAAAAATCGCTTAAAATTTGTTTGAATTTTTTTAAGTTCTTAGAATCCTATTAATATTATTCCTCAGTTATTTCAAAACAGTTAAAATACTGTTACGTCTTGAATTCGCAACATATCCCTAACTTTAAGATATAGAAGAAATAGGCAAAGGTGGTTCTTCCTCGTTTTGCATAGGGAAAAAGGATTCTCTATACCGGGATGGGGATAACCGCAGATTTGAAATACTCTCAGATTTACAAGTTTACAAATAGTTTATTGATTGATTTACATTGACAGCACCCTTTCAGAAAATATCTCGATCCGCATCTGGAAAAAGAAACAGACACTAAGTCTCTGGCTTCTCCCACAGATTAGATCGTAGGCGTAAAATAGTTAACTTACTTACCTAAAATTTGTTAGGGGTTGATAATGTTGAAATGAGACTCTGCGGTCTGTGTCGTTGAAACCCGACTCCAGGGTTGGTTCCAGTTTAGGTTATTGACTCGATATTTGACTAAGTCCTCGATGGAACTTGTATTTAATTTGAAGAGATACTTTTCCGCACAGAGTTTAAGACTGAAGATACTTTTTAGGAGTTGATGTTACTAGGTGAAGACTCCGGAGTGAACTCTCACTCTTCTGGCAAAACCCTTCCGTTTTTATAGGAAGTTTGCATGAATTAAAGATGGCCGCAATGCATTAAGGGCACGTGCACATTTTGGCAAAACACGTGATTCCTAGATTCTTCTGCGTGATAGTAACACCCCTTTTCGTTGATTGGTTTCCCTCTTTAGGGAATTTCTAAATGAGGTCAAGTGTCAGTTTAATTTATGACCGTGCACGTGTGAATGCAAGTGCATTAGGTTTCTCAAAGTTCTTCTTAGACCCTAGGGAAAAAAATATTTTTTTCATGACACGTGTAACGAAGCATCGATTTTCAGTGTCTGTTAAGCGTCTCGAAGAGAGCCCTTTACAGTACAGGAGCGAAAGTACTGTAAAAGTAGTACAGAAAGTAAAAATAGTACCGAAAGTAAAATAGGGTATCCTAAAATAGATATAGATATCCTAAAATATCTAAATAAATAAACCGGAGGTTTTCTCTCCCTAACACCCCTCTCTCTCTTATCCTATCGCATCCTATTCTATCGTATCCTATTCTATTGTATTATATCCTATCGTATCCTATCACATTCTATTGTATCCTATCTATTCTATTCTATTGTATTTTATCCTACCGTATCCTATCACATCCTATCGAATTCTATACTACCTTATCTTATTGTATCCTATCGTATCCTGTCCTATTTTCTCCTATTCTATTGTATTCTTTCCTATCGTATTCTATCACATCCTATCGTATGCTATACTATCTTATCCTATTGTATCCTATCGTATCCTGTCGTATTTTATTTATCGTATAAGATGCGATAGGGTACAATAGGATACGATAGAATACAATAGGATATAATACGATAGGATAGAATACGAAAGGTCATGTAAAGCTTTGTACTTCACGCGTCGCGAAACAGGTCACACTCGTCCGATAACACCGGCACACAAAGAAAAAAGGTCTTGTTCCCGGAACTGGACTAGTATATCCTTATGTTTTTCGGGTCGCTGAATCCGAATCCGGTGTCCGTTTGTCTCAATCAGGTTTGATCCGACAAGGTCAAGTTGAAGGTCATTTTAAGGTCAAATATGTTTATTCTGACAAAAATGAATTTATGACTGCAGATTCTGAAAGAACGCGAAATTTTACGTCTAGATGTGTATTTGATTTAGTAGTTTTGTAGCGTGAAGACACATTTTTTTATTTTTGCAAATGTCATATGAACCCTCCATACAATAAAATGAATGGGTTATGTTAAAAAAAAAAGTAGAATACATATCTAGACGTAAAATTTCGCATTCTTTCAGAATCTGCATTTATAAATTCATTTATGTCAGAATAAACATATTTGACCTTAAAATGACCTTCAATTTGACCTTATCGGATCAAACGGACATCGGATTTGGATTCAGCGACCTCAAAAATATATATAAATAATAATTTGAATCAATTTGAATATTTTTTCAGGATTTGACCTTGAATTGACCTTAAACCTGATCTGATTGAGACAAACGGACACCGGATTCGGATTCAACGACCCGAAAAACATAAGGATATACTAGTCCGGTTCCGAGAACAAGACCTTTTTTTTGTGTGCTGGTGTAATTGCCTCCTTTTGCGCCTTGTAAAGTAAATAGCTATGAAGTCCCTTGAAATTCCTTAAAGTCACTTAAAATTTAATAAAATCCTTTAAGGTGTCTTGAAATCTTGTGAAATGTATAGAAAATTCTAAAAATATGTGGAACATTCTTTTGATAACTCTTTCAAACTTTTTTAAAAATCCCTTGAAATCTTGTGAAAATACATGAAAATCCTTAAACTGTTTTGAATTCTTTTAAATATCCCTTGAAGTTTCTTAAGGGCATGTATTACTTACCCGATCCCTACCTTACCGACATTTTTACATTCTCATCAGAGAAGGTATTAGATTTGTGCAAAATTTGACCCCCCCAGTTTTTGTCAAATGTCCACGTTTTGGGACCCCCTGAACCCGAAAAACATGTTTTTACGAATGAATCTGTCTGCTGTGTGTCTTTCTGTGTGTCTGTCTGTGAGTCTGTCTGTCTGTCTGTAGATTTTTAGTTTGTGAGCACGATAACTTTCGAAAGAATTGACCGATTGGATTTTCCTTTGGTATACTCTTTTAGTGTCCTAAAATGAAGGTCAAGTTCTTTAGCCAGCTATTTTGGATAAAAATTCAAAAAGTTGAAGCATTTTGAAAAATTTTAAAACCACTTTTTTTCTTAATATGAAAATTCTAATCACGGATGTTCATAGTAC
>UCOK01009400.1:0-10713 GCA_900474325.1 Synergus umbraculus | reverse complement strand
TTTCAAGAATTTTAAGAGATCTTTACGTATTTTTTAGAGATTTTAAAGTTTTTCGTGGAATTCGTAAAAATTTAAAGAAATTTTGACATTTTAAAAATGTTTCTAAGAAATTTGAATATTCCTTGTGGAATTAAAAAAAATTTCAAAAATTATTTTTGATTTGTAAAGGATTTTGTGAGGTTTTTGTTTCCAAGAATTTTTATTTACAAATTTTAATGTATTTTAATTTGAAGTGATTTCGTGGAATTTTAAGATGTTTTTATGAATTTCAATGAATTTTAAGAGATTTCCAAGGTTGTTATTTGAGAGATTTTTACAAATTTTAAGTGATTTTGGAGAAATTTCAATATTATTATTATTGAAAATTTGTACGCATTTTTAATACTTTTTTGTCACGGAAATTTGTCTGAAAGTCTGGGAAATTGAATAATTGAATCTTGTGGCCACCCTGAGGCTGAAAAATGCTTTAGGCTTAAAGTATTTAAGGAGTAAACTCGTAGTAACCTTTCTCTGAAATGCAGGTCTCCTAGTCGTCGCTGTCTCTTGTGTGGCGAGGTTTGTCGCGATGATGCGGAAGTTGCAGAGCACGTACGGCAAAACCACGCAGACGATGCGCCGCCAAACACCTGCGATCAGTGTGGAAAAACTTGCAAGGACAAGCGCAGTTTATTAAAACATTCGTGGGTTCACAACGTTGATAAGACATTCAGCTGCACTAAATGTGGCAAGCGGTTTCACAGTAAAGCGAGACTGCGCAGGTAATAATCTATAATTTATAATAGTCTTTCTGCAGCTCTAGATTTAATTTTAACTCTATTTTATAAAATATTTTATTTCTTCTTTTAGACACATGGTCTCGCATCGTAATAAGATGGTTGCATGTGACGAGTGTGGAGAGGAATTCCCAGACGGAAGAGCCCTCGTCAGTCATCGTCATTCGCATAATAAGGACCTGGGAGGTCGATCTTTCCCCTGCAGGGAGTGCGGGAAATCCTTTGGAAGCCGAAGCTCTCAACAGATACACATTCGCATTCACACTGGCGAGCGTCCTTACTCGTGTCGATTTTGCTGGAAGGCTTTCGCCGATGGCGGAACTCTTCGGAAACATGAGCGTATTCACACTGGCGAGAAACCCTACGGCTGCACTATTTGTCCCCGTGCATTCAATCAAAGGGTGAGAATCTTGAAATACTTGAGAAAAGCTATTTTCATCATCCTTTACTAATGATTTTTTGGTTTCCAGGTCGTTTTACGAGAACACGTGAGAGCTCATCATTCCGGTCCAGATCCCAAGTGTCACGGAAGCATGAATCCTTATTTGTGTAAAGTTTGTGGCGACGCATTTGCCACTTCAGATGAAATTGTCGCTCACATAGTTCAGCACTGCGACGAAAATACAGCCCAACGAAGACAACCTCAAACCGGACCCCGGAAATACAAAAGGAGGCGTAAAATAAAGTCCCAAGAATCGACCGTTCCCCCTCGAGTTTCTGAGAGTTACGAAATGAATGATGCCTCCGACTCTGAGGACAACACGAAGCGAAAGCTTGGAAGGAAATCAAAGACTCGCTCAGATGTTCAAGAAGGTTACCAGAATGTTCTCAAGAGCTTTGAGACCTCGCTCCAGAACATCAATCAAATTGTCAGTAATTCTAAAGTGAATCCTGCGAAGGCGAAACTCGCCAAAAAGAAGATGAAGAAAGAGGAAAAGAAAGTGGAGCCACCAGTCGCAGCTTCTCTCGGCAGGTCGAAGATGATTCACACTCAGAAAACGAGAGTGCCTGTCGAGATTGGCAGCGAGGGAGTGAAAAAGGGTCAAAAGACCAAGACGATGATTACTAGGACTCCCAAAGTGATGACCAGTGAACACAAACTAGGAATTTTCCCTGGTGGCGAGAGAAATCGACCGAGGACGAAGAACGTGAGCTACCACGTCGAGAACAAGAACCAAGTCACTCCAGCTACTTTTCCAAAGTCCAAGGAGAGCGAGAAAGATCTTTCGGCTGATGATTCCCAAGAAGGTGACAAGCAGATGGAGTCTGAAATAGAGACTTCGATTGAAGAAACATCTATATCGGGTATGGTCAACGTCAAGCTGGAACCTGGCCTTCAAAAAAGCCAGAACCACTCGAATAATAACGGAAGCATCTCAGAGGATCAGAAACCCACTCCAAAGAAAAAGACGCCGGGAAGGCGAGGAAGGAGAGCCCGACAGGTAGTTATCAAGCAAGAACCTAGGGAGGAAGTTGTCGAGATTCCCAGCACAGATATTGAGGAAACTATTGAGACAGGACCTCTCACTGAACAGATCGTCGATGGAAATACGATGGAAGTTGCCTTCGAGGCCAATGTCGTTTCCACCGAGGAATCTATTCTCCCTGATCTTGAAAAAGCGAACCACAATGAGACTGTGGGGAAAGAGAATGTCAAGGTCAATGTGAAGGTCGAATCGACGCCACAGCGTGTTGTTTCCGCTCATAATCTAATTGCGCCTCTCGAAGAAGCCACGGAAACTATTATTCCCGATGCTCTCGAGAGTCTTGAGCACACCTGCGAAATGTGTTCAGCTGTTTTTCCCAGTCATGCTGAACTCCTTGTTCACGTCCCAATTCACATTTGATTCCACTCGGTCGAGGGTATTCCAGAGCTGGGCAGTAATTAAATAATTGTCGAATTTGAATTTCAAATCAGTCTTTGTTGGTGAGTTGCAGTTGAGAAATAGCTGCAGAGATCTACTACACATTTTTAGATGCGCAGAAATTATTTGCGCAATAATAATTTAAAAATTGCACAGCTGATAATTAGTACATTTTCGCAAGATAATTTATTGAAAATGGGGGCCACTTTATAATTGAGACGAATGCTTTAATAAAAGTATAAGAACTGTATTGTGTCGAACAAGTCAAAATTCTCATTTTTGATTTGAAGTTGAGAAGTTTGTGCCCAGTTCTGATCTGCTTCACTTTATGCACTTGATTTTTATTATTTTTGCACGACGAAGAATCGACACCAAACACACTCTGCAAAGTTGCTCTATGGGCTTAAAGGGTTTCTATTTCGTTCTCGTTCAGCGTTATCATGTTTTCACTCTTTTTAAACACTTCTTCAGGGACCCCTGGAGCTTAAAAAAGGACAAGAAATATTTTTCGATTCTGAATTTTTTCAGAGATGTTGGAATAACAATTTAATTTAATTTTGCTTTTAATATATTACAATTTGATATTTTTTCGCTCTGTAGACGTCATTGTATTTTAAAACTGAGTACATTTAAGGCCATGTAAGACTTACCCGATCCCTACCTTATCGACATTCTTTTCTCTGCAACGCTACGTCTACATTTATTGAGATATCAAATTGAAAATATCTAAAATTAAAGAAAATATACTAAGGTATGTTTATCTGGTTTTAAATTTTTGTAAAAATAAAAAAAAATTCTTTTGAATAACTTTTTTTTTTATAAATGTCAATATTTAGAACCAGTAAGGTAGGGATCGGGTAAGTCTTACATGGCCTTAAGAAGGAGAAGTATATCTAATTGTATTATTTTTTGAGTAAAATGAGGAAATTTAATTTAGAGACTAGAACTTGTATCCGACACTCTTAAAGTAAGACTGGGAAAAAAACCATTTTAAGCTTTACAGATCGTCTTTGAGAAAAAGATCGGTAGTTTTGTGCACTTCCTAATAAGTTTCTGTTGCAATTTTTTAGTTTTCTCTTTGTATCAGTATTGCGTCTCGTGAAGATTTATTGCTCGCTTTACTTATTTTTTGCGTCGTCGTCGGCATAAGAATTAACTTTTTTTACTTTACATTGATTGAACTTTCTTCTTAAATATCTGAAATTGAATATTTATTATAAAAAAGAAAGTTATTTATGACGGTTCGACGCCCTTTGCATTTTTTAATCGTGATAATTGTGTTTTGTGTTTTTTTTAAACTGCAGCCTATAATGATATAAAATCTCAAAGGAAAAATCTGTATACAAACTTTGTAAACGTTTGTGCAATAAGTTTTAAGCAAAATGAATTAAGGCCATGTAAGACTTACCCGATTCCTACCTTACCGACATTTTCGTCTCTGCAACGTAACTTCTACATTTATTGAGATATCAAATTGAAAATTTCTAAAATTGAAGCTAAAGCATTAAAGTACGTTTATCTGGTCCTAAATATTGACATTTATATAAAAAAAATTTAGGACCAGATAAAAATACCTTAGCATATTTTCTTTAATTTTAGATATTTTCAATTTGATATTTCAATAGGTTCAGATATTCAGATATTTAGATATTTCAAAAAAGGTTGGTAAGGCAGGGATCGGGTAAGTCTTACATGGCCTTAAAGGAGGATGTAGAGGTAGAATTTCTGATAAGAAGGAGTTTAGATGTTGATCGATTCTCAAGCATAATTAGGATTGTGTGTCCTTTCGAAATTGAATATAGAGCTGAGAAAATATTCTCTTTTTAGCTGTCTTATTTATTTTCAAATTATTATTATTAAAAGAAGCTTATTATTTAGATTATCACATCACAATCTGTTAATATTGCTGCCTTTACTCTTGAGATAGTCGCTTATATTTTTAATCAATCCATCGATCGTTCAAAGACTGAATTCTTTTGATCGTGTTTAACGATAGCGCTGAACAATCTATTAAGGGTGTTGGACCCCAGTGCCGACCAAAAAATTCTATCTCCCCATTTTACTCAACAAATATTATAATTAGATATTCTTTCGCTCTGTGTGCATATTTTTGTTTATAACTTTAAATACGCTACAGAGCGAAAAACTATTTAATTATAATAATTATTGAGTAAAATAAAGAAATCGAATTTTTAGGATATGACTTGGATCCAATATCAAAGAGACAAAATATCAAAATAAAATAGCCGCATTTGATACAAAATTATTTCTCAGAGCCGCGTGTGTGACATCGTCCTCGCAAAAATATTATTTTGCTGTAGACTATTTTTTTTTCTCGACGAAAGGGGCCTTGGGATTCAAAATTTTTCTCAATTTTAAAATATAAAAATATCTTATTAACCAGTTGATAAATGTAATTAGTCTCTTTTATACCCTTTGTATTACAATTGACAAAAAACGATGCAAATACGCCTGTTTGGAAAGCTTGAAATTATCGGTAATTCAGAAAAAGACCTTTAGTACAAAATCCAAAAGCGAGATATTATTACTTTGTATATTGAGGGAAAGAATTAAACTGTGACTGCTAAACTGAGATCGATGTGTAAATATAAATTTACATAGTTTTTCTTTGTGGAAAGGGGAAATCTCGTTGGTTCTTGTGAATAACCGTCTCTAGGAGTTTTAAATTATTTGTAATCGGCGATGTCTACATAGAGCAGCTAGTGAAGGTGGCAGAGATCAGAAATTTGTATTAAAGAGGTTTCAATAATTTTAATACAGAATTACTATTAAGTATAATAACTATAATATAGAGATATCATATCTCAAATTTGTAAGGAATTATTGTTGTTTAACTTGGATAGGCTTGCGCTCTGAGGTCTTTAGTCTTTACTATAACGATGTGTTGCATGGAAAAAAAAAAACTTTTAATCTCTCTGAAAAAGTCCTATATCGCATATATCGATTAGCTCTATATTAAAAATAATTATTGGGTACCTTCGCTGATTTGTATCCATATTATTGTATGTATAAGAATTGGACTTTCCTTGAAAAAGGGAATTGCGTTCTTTTCGACGAGATGTAGTACATTGTACATATTATTACCTTGATATGATACGGTGGCGCAATTTACTGTTAATCTTAGTCTGTATTTTTCTTTGAATAAATGATTATTAGATACATTAGAGGAGACTTTTTCATTTAGTTTATTTTTTTCTTATTTAAATATAGGCTAAAGTGCCTGAGATAATGTAATCTTCAAAGTCAAAGTAAGTACCGTTTTTTGGAAAATATTGTTCTAGTTTTTCCACTAATTTTGTTTTTTTACAGGTTGTTGCTGACTTAAGGAATTGTTGAAGACGCCCCCCCCCCCCATTGAGATATGGTAATCAGAATTGGGAAGATTAGATAAAAATCATTAAAGTACGTCAGGAGATATATCAATATGTTTATATTGTAGGTCAATACCTATTTTCTATTAATAATGTTTATATTAAGGGCGTTGGATCCAAGTGTTAAGCTTAAAATTTCATTCTCCACTTTACTTGAGAAAAATTGTGGATAAAATTTTTTTCGCTCTGTAACACTAATCTTTTATCAAATGTAAGACTGCGTACAGAGCGAAAAAATATTTAATTTCGATAATTTTTGCATAAAACGAGGAATTCAAAATCTAACTTAAAAAAGTAATATTTTCGTTTCACTTAAAAAATATTTAAATTAGATATTTTCTCGCTCTGTGTGCATAATTCTAGTTACAAATTGATTAATTCTACAGAAGGAAAAAATTCCAAATTTAATATTTGTTGAGGAAAATGAAGAAATCAAATTTTTAGATTAGAACTTGACTCCAACAGCCTTAAGGCAAACATAAAATTCTCTCTCATTTTACTCAACGAATATTTTAATTTGATATATTTTCGTTCTGTACGCAAACTGTTTTTGAAAATAGAAGTATGGCTACAGAGCGATAATATGTATAATTTTAATACTTTTTGCATAAAACGTAGAATTCGAAATCTAACTTCAAAATTCAAGATTTTCATTTTACTTAAAAAATATTTAAATTAGATATTTTCTTGCTCTGTGCGCATAGTTCTAATTAAAAATTGATTAATTCTACAGAGGGAAAAAATTCCAGTTTTAATATTTGTTGAGTAAAATGAAGAAATCGAATTTAATTTTCAAAAAAAGTAAAAATTAATGTAAAATTAATTTTTATGTATGTAAATAACTTTATTATGTTTAAACCTCTAGTAATAATAATTGAGATTTACTAATTAATTTTATTTTTACAGGAAGTCTGCGAATCAAGGAATAAAGTCACAAACGCCGTAGATTTCCCGCTCGAATCCCATACAAATCACAGAAAGAAGGATCAGCACAGCTCCAATGGCACTCGTCAGGGTTGGAACTTCTCCAAAAAAATATATCTGGCAGACATAAGCGAGAATGATATCCAGAGAACGAGTCACTGAAACTTTTCCAGCTCCTTCAATCTTAAGGGCTTTTGCGACCAGGACTTGACCTGTGAGTCCTGTAATCGCCACGAGAAAAATTTGGCCCCAGGTGAACCAGTCTCTCGGATAATGGAATGTAAAGTGGCCTTTTGTGTTCACCAAGTAGAAAAAAATTGCAGACAGAAGAGTCCAGGCGGAAAGATTTAGGACGATCACTGCGTAGTGAATATCGACGCATTTCCTCATGACGACGATGTTCAGGGCGGTGAATAAAGTTGCCATGAGGGCGCAAACATAGCCCATCGGGTCGTGCTGTTCGGATTTATTCAACTAGAAAAAGAGGTGAGATTTTAAAAATGTTGTCTCTTAAGGGTGTTCAAGTTCCAATCTAAAAATTAAATTTCTTCATTTTACTCAGGAAATATTAAATTTGAAAGTTTTTCTCTCTGTAGAATTAATCAATTGTTAACTAGAATTATGCGTACAGAACCAGAAAATATCTAATTTAACTATAGCTAAGTAAAATGAAGATATTTAATTTTAAATTTTTATTTAGAATTCTTTATTTTATGCAAAAAGTATCGAAACTAAATTATTTTTAGCTCTGTACGCAGTCTTATATTTGAAAAAAGATTAGTGCTACAGAGCGAAAAAATATTTATCTACAATTTTTGTTGAGTACAATGAAGAAATGTAATTTTTAGTTAAGAACAAGCTGTAATAGAAAAATTCGATTTCTTCATTTTACTTGACAAATATTAAAATTAAAATTATTCCCCTCTGTAGAATTAATCAATTTTTAACTAGAATTATGCATATAGAGCAAGAAAATATCTAGTACAAATATTTTTTAAGTAAAATTAAAGTATTGAATTTTGAAGTAAGATTTTGAATTCTTCGTTTTATGCAAAAATTATCGAAACTAAATTATTTTTAGCTCTGTACGCAGTCTTATGTTTGAAAAAAGATTAGCGCTACAGAGCGAAAAAATATTTATCTACAATTTTTGTTGAGTAAAATGGAGAATTGAATTTTGAGCTTAACACTTTGGTCCAACGCTCTTAATTTTTAAATAATTTAATTTTAATTAGGATTGTATTTTTAAAGGGGGATTCTTACTTCGAAGAGGAAAGGTGGCTTTGAGACTAGAACTACTCCGGCGAAAAGTGCAGTTATCACTGCGATTCGTAAAACTCCGCAGGGTTCTTTCAGAAATATGAAGGAGAGGGCGATGACGATTACCGGAGAACTGAAGATTATTGTCGTTGCGTCTCCCAGAGGCAGTTTTCGGAAGCTGTAGTATAGAAGGCATAAGGTCAATCCTCCAACTAGTCCCTGGAAAATAATGTCAGGGTTTAAATTTTGATAGTTTTATAATGGAGAATATTCTAAGTTTGCAAATATTTTCAAAATCGTTTGAAAGTTTTTATACTTTGAAATTTACTTAAAATTCTTGTTATTTATTTGAATTTTTTTCAAATTCCATAAAATTATTTTTAAATCTCTTGTAATTTTATAAAATCAACTATTTCTGAAACTATTTTTAATATTTTTTCTCTGTTTCAAATTTAGGAAACGTGGTACCTACCTGGAAATGGATGAGAAGTTTTTGGCCCTTAGGACCGAAAATATTGGACTCCCTGCAAGCCAGAATAAACATCACAAGCATCTGGAAGATGGCACGAATCCCAAGAAGGATCATAGGATCGACGTTTCTAATTGCTTTCACTAAAGCCGAGCTGATGGTAAAAAAAGTTCCGGATAAAAAAGCGAGAAATATTCCGCACCATTTTGTCCCTTCCTGATAGGTTTGCAAATTGTTGTTAAACTGCTCAGTGTAGTGATAGGCAGGATGGATGCTGTCGTAGGAATTTGTAGCTTCAATCGCGAATTTCATTTTTCGAAGACCGAGTTTTGGCAAATTTAAGATTCGATATTGAATGAGTGATAAACTGAAAGGCAAGACGTACGATTAAAAAATGTGCGCCATGCATCTGTTGTCCAGGATATTTGCATTTGAGAGGATTAAAGGGAATTAGTGACGCTGAAGAATAGTGAAAAGCATTAGTGGAAAGAAACAAAACCACGAGGTGATTTAATCTTAAGATTATAATTTATCGAAACATTACAGTGATTACGCAATTCGAGATAGTAGGTTAATCTCTCGTATAGTAGTAGAAATAATAGGGCTTTTGTACTCTTTTCTACGTTTTAAAGGCTTGAATTGACAATTGGTTTTTTTGGAGGAAAATAAACGTTTGGAGCTGGATCCACTCGATACAAAATTTCTCCAGGTAGAAAATATCCTAAATATTCCAAAACTTCAGGATTAAAGTCCTTAAAGTAATGACCGCCTTCGCCATGATTAGAATAAGTATGGAAGTGCTGCAAATAAACATCAATATCCTGGAAAATAGAAGACAATTCGTAAATTATGTTTTGTAATTATTATTATACTCAAGGTGGCCACATAATAACTTTTACAATTTATTCAACAAATTTTAGAAACTATCCAAAGATTTTGAAGAATTATAAATTATTTCCAGGTATTCTCTAAGATTCTCCAGGTTTCTCATTATTTCATGACATTTTCAATAATTTTAAAGGATTTAGGGCCGATTCCACCAACTGTGATTAAATTTTGATTCTTGATTAAATCCTTGATTTGCGTACGAAAGTGTTGATTAACTTAAGTTAATCAAGGATTAAAATTTAACCAAAGTTGGTGGAATCGGCCCTTAGTTAAATTTTAAAAGAACTTCATGAAATTTTAAGAGATTTTTAAGTAAGTTTAAGGAATTTTAAGAATTTTAAGGAATTTTAATAGGCCTCATTGAATTTTATAAACTTTCAAGTCATTTTTTGATTTTTAAAAGATTTTGTGAGATTTTTTATTTCAAGAGTTTTTTTTAGAGATTTTAATGCAATTTAGGGAATTTTAAAGAAATTCACGAGATTTCTATTATTTGTAAACGATTTTGTAAAATAATTGTAAAGGATTTCATGTAATTTTAAATATTGTAGTGGAATTTAAAAATATTTAATGATGTTTTTATGAATTTCAAAAGATTTCAGCCAATTTTAAAGGATATGAATAGGTTTCCATTAATTTAAAAAAATGTTTGTGATTTTTAAAAAGTTTTTGTGGAATTTTAAGGAATGTCAAGAGGTTTTCAAAAATTTTAAGAGATCTTTACGTATTTTAAGGGATGTTAAAGAATTATAAGAATTTTCCGAAATTTTGACATTTTTAAAATGTTTTTAAGGAATTTTAAGGTTTCTCAAGAAATTTTTAAAAATTTCAAAAGTTATTTTTGATTTTTAAAAGATTTTACAAAATTCTTAAGGATTTCAGGGAATTGTAACAGCTTTTCAGGAATTTTAAATATTCTCACTGAATTTCAAGGGAATTTGGTAATTATTGTAAAGGATTTGAAAAGGTGTTTGTTTGTATAATATTTAAAAGATTTTGTGGAATTTTACAAAATTTTAAGAGATTTTTACGTATTTCAAAGGATTTAAAAGTTTTTCATGAAATTATAAAGGATTTTAAGAAACTTGGAAGAGTTTTCAGAAATTTAAAGGGATTATAAATATTCTCATGGAATTTTAAAG
>UCOK01009397.1:0-12690 GCA_900474325.1 Synergus umbraculus | reverse complement strand
GGCTATTATAATTTTACATGAAAAAACATTTAGACTTGCGTTAGTTTTACACTTTTAAGTCACTTTGAATCACGATTTGATTATTATAAAAGCATTTTCCAAATATTAAATTTAGTACATCATCAGAAATTATGGAACGCATAAGTTATACCATATTTTTGTTCCTAATTGCCATCCAGGGTATTGAAATATCCCTATCTGAGTCTTTCGAAAATAATGACGACTACAGAGAACTTGATTCCGTGAGTACATTACAAAAAAATCTGCTCTGTGGACATATTCTTATCACACGTCGCGCTTATCCTCGCTTACCACCTTTAAAGGTGCATTATACTTTTGTTTTAATTACTTTAGTTTTACACGAAGAAGAGATCTAATTTACTTAAGGGGTCTACCTTAATTAGAATTTAAAAAAATCGATTTTTTTATTACATGTTTCATAAGTATACATATTCAATATCATACTAAAATTTTATAAAGATCGGAGCAGTGTAACGATACTTTTGTGTGATCTTTACTTTATTTGTTACCTGCGCGAAAACTCGAACATATAGCAATTCGCCCCACGGTGGGGAAATAGTAGATTGTGCCAGTGTTCCCAATTCGTGCCCCTTACTCAACTGCGCATGCGTCGCACTCGGCATTTGACTCGTTATAATTCGCGCGCAGTTTAAAATGCTAAAAAATGTTTTTTTATTGTTTATTATAAATAATGCAGTTTAACTTATAAAAATGTTCATTAGATCGAAATTCACGAATTATAATAAAATGAAAAATTTAGATGCCATTATTTATAATAGACGATAAAAATAATATTTATAGCATTTTAAAACGCGCGCGAATTGTAACCAATCAAGGGCCAAGTGCGACGCATGCGCAGATGAGTAAGGGGCACGAATTGGGAACACTGGATTGTGCAACGAGTGGACAAACTTAGAAATCAGGGTTAGGTCGTTACAAAAGAGAGGAAGGCATCGTTGCATGCACATTACTGTATAACTTTGTCCAACATAACCGCGAGTTACATGCGGCTTAGGAGGTCGTCGAGAGAGGGGGAAGTTGTCGATTTTTCAAATGATGACGTCACAGTGGTCGAAGCATCGACATGTAGAAATGGACCGCTAACCCTGTGGGGAAAATGGAAGTAGACTTTAGAGAGAAAAAAACCGTGACAGGAAAACCTGTCTCTTTCTAGATAAAGCTTATTGCGGGAGATAAATCTCGACTATCGTGGATCAGATAATCTAGATAGATCAGGACCAATCAGCTTTACTTAGAAAGGGACAGGTTTTCCTCTCACGTTTTTTTTCTCTCTCTAAAACCTACTTCAATTTTCCCCACAGAGTTAGCGGTCCATTTCTATATGTCGATGGGTCGAAGTGAGTACTTTTCTCATTACACTTGAATCTCCCAATAACGACCTTCCCAATAACGACCGCATTCCTTTCTAAATAACGAACTGCATGAACCTAAAGTCTCACTTGATACCACTTCGCATGCGTTGCATTCCGGGATCTGATTGGTTTCTATTAGCGCGCAATTTGAAATGCCAAAAAAGATATTATATTATACGCAATGCGCATGCGCAATTGGTGTGCCATTTGAATAAAGAAATTTTGTTGTTATTGGGAAAGCGTCTAGTCTGAATTTCGTCGTTATTGGGAGATTCGAGTGTAGTTGGAAGCGTACAGTAATGTGCAACGATGCCTTCCTCTGTTTTATAACGACCTAACCCTGATTTCCATAAGATTTTAATGCAAAACAAGGTTGGGTCGTTACAAAACAGAGGAAGGCATCGTTGCATGTTACTGTACTCACAAATGCTCCCTCTCGATACGAGCCTCCGAAGTCGCATTAATTTCCTCGCGGGTGTTGGACAATAACTATTTACTTGACAAGTGTGGAAAATAGGCAAATCCCGATGAATATGAAGGAGTTGGCGTCACAAGCCGAAGGCGAGTGATGTCATCACACGAATCGCGAATTGTCTGCTTCTCACAAGCATAATACTTTTCACGGCGAGTCTATAAGGCAAGTTCGATTTTCGGAATATGCTCCGATATTTGAAAGTTCCGTCGTACTAACCTGTTAACGGTCAAAAAATGCTAGAGAAGGAACAGGATTGCCAACAAAATATGCTTTACATTGTTCCTAAGACTACTTTACAGCCACTAGAGGTGTAAAGTAGTATACTTTACAAACTCTAGTGATTTAAGGTAGTGGACTCGATACTCGAACACTTAACGGCTTAGTGTCAACTCTTGCCCATTTAAAAGTATTTTTAAAGTATTTAAATTCGGAAAAAACGTATGAAGCTATTTTTAATTGTAAATATAAACATTCTTTCAACTATTTAAACAAGAAAATATAGATTTTTTAAACATTAACTTAAAAAATATATATATTTAAAGATTGACTCATAAGGGGCAGTAGTCGAACGCGTTTTTTTGCCCCTGGGAGCAGTTGCCGAACAGGCAAGGACCCAGTAGTCGAACAGTACAATCCGAATTAGATAGAGGTTAGGGATGATAAGTTATTTACTTATCGAATTTTAAAGTTAGAAGTTGAACCAACAATTTCTAAAAAAAATTAATGAAAACCTATGTGTAAATTTCATTATACATAATTTAAAAAGTGGTATTAGATAAATGTAATGTTTAGTTGTGCGCATGTACTTTGAGAAAAAAAATCATAATTATATGTTGTCAATACCTTACTCTTTAAAAACCTATTGAAAATTACCACGACAAACATAGGACAGAAAGATGCCAATGATTGCCGTGATAATATTCAACTTTTATTGTAAAATTGCTACAGTGTTACAGTGTTCGGTCTTAGGTTACTTAACATAAAATGAGCCGATATACCCGAACACGCCCCAAAATATATAAAAAACAATAAAAACATATACTCACCTCTTTTTTCTTAACCATATTATAATTTCACTTCCATTTAAACCATTTAAAATTTAAAAAAAGACGTGATTAATGATGAAAATCAAAATACAATAACCTGTCTTTCTTAGCTATAGACACAAGGAAAGAGGCAAAAACAAGTAATTCCTCGAATTGCCACGAACTTCTATTTTTTTCTAAACGATGGTACCACTTTTTTTTTACATTTTAAATAATAACTTAAAATATTAAAGTATTTTATAAAATTTTTTGTGTAAACGATAAAAATGTATATCATTTTTTGAAATTAAATAACTCTGAAAGTGTTCAACTATCGGGTACTGTTCGAGTATCGGTTCCACTACCTTAAAGTGAGCAGCTCAGAAATTGGCAACTTTCTAGAGTCTACAGAGACACGGAAAATCGAACTTTCCGCAGACGTGCTGTGAAAAAGTCATTTTTTTGGTTCAAAATACGATTCCGGCTGAACCCGTGGACCGATTTGAATCTTTTTTGAAGAAAAATACGTTTTTTTTTCTGTCCGGGAACAGGACCTTTTTTTTGGTGTGTCTGTGTAATTTAACAGTGAAAATTAAACAAAAAAATATTTTTATAATCAGATTATCTCTTAGAAATTGATTTTCTCACATTTCTTTAATTTTAATATTATTTTTAAAAATCTGTTGACTAATTCATCTTATAACGTTCTCGGTTCGTTTCACCATATAATACATACAAATAAATTGTTAAAATTATGAACAATTTTTGTTATTAATTAACAATAATTGAAAAATATTAATACATTTTACAATTATTTATTGGTTAATACACTGACAGATAGAAGTTTTTTTTCTTTCAACAAAAGTAAAAGCTACCAAAATGAGTCCAGGACAAAGTTACTTTATTTAAAATTGCAAAGATCGTCAGATTTCAATGTTTAGTAAAAATATCAATAACTTTCGAATAATGAGCATTTAAAAAATTTTTTTTTAATTATACAATTATTTCTCCGCACTGTACAAAGACTCAAATTTCGATCTGAAATACGTAAAAAGTTCAATATTACCTGATCAGTAGGAGAATAATAATCAAAGTCAAATGAATGTAAATATTAATATAATTTTAGAGAAACATCATGATTAGTGATTTTGTATATTTTATAAAAATATTTTTCTCAGTAGGAAAAATATTCAAATATTTCCAACTTTTTCACGACAATTTTAAGTCCAGAACAATACGAAGAAAAAACTATCAAGTTCTATAGAAAGTTTTATTAAAAATAAGCTCTAGAAATTAAAAAAATTTTTATTATGTCGAAAAGTTATCCGTGTCAAATTTTCACTACACTATCTTTACGACTATAGCTACAGCGCATATCAAGGATTTTTTCAAATTTTGATATTAACTAGGGGAAGCCGGGCCAAAGCGGTATTCGGGGCAAAGCGGCATAGAAGATTTTTTAATGCGACATTTGACCTCAATTAATCGGTATTTTCAGAAATATGTTCCTTAGTAGTGATTATGTTATTTCCGGACTATAGTGTGATTTCCATTGTTTGTTCTCGAATAGCGCGAGGTCCACGTCGCAGGAGAGCGTCCTTACTAATTTCTTGAATTTTCAATGCAAGTAAGTTATGGTTTAATCAATTATTAATCAAATCGCTGTAGTATCACGTTGTAACCTGCATCATTATCTTTTATTTGCATATCCAATTAATTATTGCCTCCTCATAGGGGAAGCTTTGTTTTCGATACATTTTCTAATATTTTTAAAATCGTGTGTGGATGTCTCCATTTTTTGTCGCCCTATTAACTTGAAGACAGTTGTAGATAAATTGATGAAATTTGTAGGGGGCCGTCCTTAAATTACGTAAGGCAGTTTTCTGGAATTTTAACCCACGTACCCTCCCCCTGTAAGGGTCCGTAAGTTTTGATACCCCCCCTTATCTTACGTAATTTTCTTTGAATAAATTATTTCTTAATGTTGTCGTGTGAGACAATCTAAAAACATCGACGCTTTTCAAATGAACAATTTTTACTATAAAGGAGAGATTAAAAAATTACATGAAATATAACATTTTGTTATTTTTTTTAAATACGTCATATATAAATTTGATTTTCAGTGATTTTCAAAAAGGAAAAATCTTACGTAAGGAAATTTTTTGACCACGTACCCCGCACGTAAGGTCAGCATAGAAAACTGCTTACCCCCCCCCCCCACCTAAAAACCTTACGTAATTTAAGAACAGCCCCTAGGGTATATTGGCACCACTAATATCTCAAAACGTGCCAAAGGATTTTTCAAAATATTGAATTTTTGTAAAATTGTTTTTTCGACTATAACTTCTCAAATAATGAAAATTCAAAGCTTATGTAAGGGAAAGAAAGATTCCCTGCGTCGAAGCGAATCGATTGACCTGTATGATTAATGAATTTGATTGAATTTGAAGAAAATTATGATTACTTTTAATTTTGAAAATTGATAATGCTTCCTCTGTGAGGAAACAAATTTATTTGCAACATTATCATAATGAGAAAGCAAAGTGCTCAAAAATGAACACAAAAAATATAAATATTGTCAAATGGAACACCCGAGATCGAATTCACAGCTAGTTTTTCTTGGTTATCTTCTTTTTTACGCGTTCTAATATTCACGCGGGACCTAAGGCAAAGCGGGTGAGGCAAAGCGGTATACGAAAAATATCCTAAAAAAATCTGCCCACATCGCGGGCACATTCTCATCGAGCGCTTCGCTCGCAAGAATGAGCACGCCTAAGGCGCGCGGAAAGTCGAATATGGTTCAATCGTCGCGCTTCTTGCTCCGAAATATTTACACGTCGCGCATCACGCGCCGTGTTGCCCGCTTATGCTCTTCGTGAAGCTTGCACCTATATGTTTTATTTAAATTGAATTAAATTATATATTTCTTACATATAATTTATATTTTTGTATATTTTTTAAAATTTAATTTATTTAAATTACAGCTTTGAATGCAAAAGACAACTAATTTACTTAAGGTTTTATCGACCTTAAGGAGCACATTCTCATCTGGACACTCGCGCTTCGCGCTCGGCTCTGTTTAAAAATATTTTTCATGATTAAAACGAAAACCACTCATTCTGTTGAAAAATGGTCAAAGGAAAATTTGTAGATCTTTTTAAGACGAATAACTATGTTCCTTATCATTTTCTCTGCATCTCGCGTTATTTGACTTAAAATTTGAATTTTCGATTTTTTAAGAAAATTCAAAAAGTTGTTATACCGATCCTATTGGGCGTTCAAAAAGAAACATTTTTCATCTTTTGACTTTTTTTCATATCGTGCGTTGTTTGGCAGTCTCATTTAAATTTTCTTTCATTTGTTTGGATTTTCAAAATGTTTTGTCCTACAATTTTTTTTTATCCAAAAAAGTCATGATTGCACCTTTTTTTACAACAGCAATAATCGTCTATATGTATTAAAATATTTCAAAGTTAAATACCAATAAAAGCAGTATTATAGATTAAAGTTATGAGCCACTAACTCGTTTGCGCGGAAAACAATTTTTTTTACTGAAAAATTGATAATAACGTTAGGTATATCGCTTTGCCCCGACTTCCCCTAAAGAAGTGGGGATTGAAAAAGATAGGTGTTGATGTGGATTGAGATGGAGATAGAAAGAGATAGGCTAAGGTAGACAACTTATATAAAGGAATAGAAAAGACTAGATTCAAAGAGATAAGCCTGAAATGGATTGAAATGGAAATAGAAAGGGATAGATAACTGGGGATTAAAAGAGATAGGTGGGGATGGATAAAAGATAGAAAGAGATAAAGAAGTGGGGATTGAAAGAGATAGGTGTTGATGTGAATTGAGATGGAGATAGAAAGAGATAGGCTGAGATAGAAAATTTATATAAAGGGATAGAAAAGAATAGATTCAAAGAGATAAGCCTGCATATGGATTGAAATGGAGATAGAAAGGGATAGAGATATGGGGATTAAAAGAGATGAAAGTGAATTGACTTTGACAAGGAAATAGAAATGGGAAGACCGGTATATACACAGATAGAAAGAGATAGAGAAGTGGAGATTGCAAGAGATCGGCGTTGATGTTGATTGAGATGGAAATTGAAAGATATATAATGGAGATAGGCGAGAGATAGAAGGAGATAGAAAGGCATAGGAAGGGGGAAAAACAGGAGGAAAGGAGATGTCGAGGGTCTAGAAAATAACCATGTATATTGTTTTAAATCTTGTATATATACATTTCATCACTAAATTATAATGTAAATTTTATCTGACAGCAAAAATCGGTTTTCATTTTGTTGCAGAACCTAGAATTGGAATGGAGTTATGAAAGGTGGACTGCCGAGTTGCATTCCGAAATAAGAAGAACATGTGAAAAACTCGAAAGTAAACCTGAAAACATATTTTATTTGCATTACCAGGTATTTCAAAAGTACCTCAATGCAACAGAAAAACTGCTTAAGGACCTAGAAGATGAATCTTTGGGTGCAGAAGAAACTTTTCTATTAACTAAACTACGTTTCGATATTCAAACTTCTCGAAGAAACATGTCACTATTGATTTCTGAACCTTCAAAATTCAGCATCGAACAGACTCGCAACCTCAAAAAATATCTAAGCGATTCAAAGGAATGGTACTTTTTTGTGATAAACGTGCATCAGGTTCTCACAACCTATAGCTACCCTGAAAATAAAGAAAAAATACTGAATGAAATTAAACACAAGGGGTTATGCACTAGAGAAAATAATTCTTGGGTGTTAAATCGAGAAAATTTAGAATCTTTTGCCCATGAAATAAACGCATTATTTGTTAAGTACGTACAAATTTTTTCTATCGATTACAGCAAGATAAGGTATGTAGAAATTAGCGAAGTCCAAGCAGCTTCTCTCTGCAACGTTCTTGACCAATATTCAAATGAGGAACCAAAGGTTTCTTGTACTCACAGGAGGATGAGAATTGTGGGACACATCATAACAGCTCTAGACATTCAAAATATACTTACAACATTCAAAAACTGCAATTTTGATATTATGGAAATATTTGCTTCACAGAATTTCATTATCGAACGTGTAATTAAATTTCCAGAGACAAAGAACTTGTACATCTTCAGTCCAGTTTGGGACATAGTTCCGACAGCATTTAACAATACAATAATATACATATATTATTACGAAAAATGCAATTTTATAGGAGTGTATGGTAGATATAATAGTTTAGAGTATTTATCGGATGAAGCATACCCGAATTGGACCAGTAGATTAATACGGAAATTAGTTTTTTTATCATCTGACAATACACATAAAGCAAAGGTTGATAAGTCTTCAAGTTCACTATTGTCACAAAATCTGCAATTTCAAAACTCACTCAATGACTATAAAACCTTCATTTTGAAGAAATTATTATCACTAGAGCCATGGTCATCCAGAAGGCCAGAACTCGAAATCTTAAACAATCATCTTCATAGTGACCCCTACTTAGCTATATTCTACAACATGGACGGACTAATCGATGAATTATCGACACTACAAAAGCTGAGTATGGCCAACGGCAAAAAAAAAGACATATTCTCGACTTACAAAATCTTTGCAAAAGTTGTTAAAGCGAAACTGGAAGAAACTGATGAGGGAAACAACCAACAAGTTTTAACTTATCTCTACACAACTGCTCTAACGACAATCTGGAGTTATAAGGAAAAATCAGAGCTTGACATAGTCACAAACATCAGGAAATATTTATCCAACAGCATTGATGATATCCACGACCTTGAAGATGCAATCAATGACGTTGCTATAAGACATGAAAGCAGAAGATACAAGGAGAATATTTTAAATGAAATCAAAAAAGCTGGAGAGATCATCGGAGATCAATTGATGCCAGAAATAATTAAAATAGATCAGAATATTCAGGCTGCGATAAAAGGCTTGATAGAAGAAGCGAAGAAACATTCTGATGCAATCTTACCAAGTTCAGAACTTACTATCTCTTTTGTACTACAAAAACTGTCCGCTACTCTGAAAAATTGTGCTTTTGTTTCTGGAACACTAAACGCATTTACACTCTTTACGTTAGCTGGTGCTATGGACATAGTGGACAAAAATGTATTTGATCAGGATGCTTTGAAGGAAGCTCTAAAGTTGCCCGAAGGAGTCAAATATGCCAGGATTCTTCCTGAACATATGCTAAAAGAAAAAATAAAGGTGCATATAAGCATCTTGAAACATTTGGAATCCTTATGTTTAACGCCTTCCTTAAATAATCTGAAGGAACAAATACAAGATTATTACACCATTCTCTTAGAGTCTCTTGAGCCGAAAAGTTCATTTGCAAAGTATCCAAATCTTGATTTTCAAAAGATCCAGAATAAATGTATTCAGGCCAAAAAGGAAATAGAACAGTCAGAAGCAAGTGATAAAAACGAAGCCGTCAAAGCTCTAGAAAAAATACGCAAAGCACTTGCAATAGCTGAACTTTCTCCAGATCTTTATCTCCAGCACAAAAATGATATTAATGTAGAAAAATTTGATTATGACACTGTTTCTAAGAAATTAAGCGCATACACCGAATTTATAAGAAAGATCAATAATATCTTGATTCCTCTTCTTGCGGATTTTCAAGAAAATATAAAGTTAGCTTTTGCGACTTTAGAGCGTTCTCCTGCAAAGGTGATGGAGATAAACTGGAAGCTGCAGGATTCTCTGAAGGATCTGAACTTCCAAATAGAAAAATTTTCTGCAGGATTTGATGCTAAAGGTCTACTGACAAACTATATGGAAAAAGTATCTAGTGTGTTGAGGACCATGTCGAAAATACAGTCTACGCAACAAAATGCTGTGGATGAAATAGAACTTGGGAAGTACCTTGCGATGATAAAATCTGCTCCTTATGAAGATATTGAGACGGACCCTACAATCGGTGAAAAATTGGCTCAGTTGAAATTGATAACGAAGATAAATCTGATTTCTGGTTTTTATATGAGAGCTACAAATGCATATAATAAATTTATATTTCCTTTTGTAAGGGACTTTTCAATTGACTATAGCTGTTTCTCTACAAATTCAGAAAAGGAGTCATGTTTTAATGAAACAGGGAAAAAAGTTCGAACTGAAATTGAAATCATCATGTCGGAAATTCAGAAGTCAAAATACCAATTAGATGTAAAAGATATGGATATTCGAAAAGAATATTTTTTCTCTGGAGAAGGAAGTCGACCTTTCTTTACTTGGAAAAACGAAACTAACTGGGAAGAAATAGAAAAATTGTTAAGTGGGAAGAAACTAACTTTGCAGTCTAAATTACATAAGAATTTGAGTGCTGTTAAATTTAATAAGATTGGAATTAAAGTTACGACGATTGATGATGAAAAACAGGAGAAGTTGGATGATATTTTGAGAAAATTAGATGTTAGCTTGACACATCATGGCACGAATTATTACAGATGTGGGAATAAATGTTATTCTACCACTGGAAAGAGTTTACATTTTTATTATTCTTTGCAGGAAGAGCAATCTGGACAACCTGTTTCATATAATCTGGTCTATAAGAAGATTACAGGTAGGGACTTTTCTTTGAGTCCGTACACTTGGTGGGATATTAAACTTGTTGGAGGAGATGAAGACTATCAGAAATTGCAGGAATTTGTCGGTGGGGTTCATTTATCCTTAGAAGGTGATGGTATATATATTCAAAACGATGTTGTTGTTTGCAAAAATATTTTACAACAGTATTTTAATGAAGAAGATTGTCAATAAAACCGAAAGGGTAACCAATAGAAATTTGAACTTAAGGCTGTTGGAGCATCGGACAAGAAATACATGTAAACACAAAAAAATGGCGAAATCTCTGAAATGCTTCAATTATGTATACTTATTTCAATAATATCATTTTGAGGTCGTAAAAGTACACAGTTTGAATTGCCGTTTATCTGAGGAGGGTTTCTCGATGTCAGCTTTGCTAGAAGTAAAGAGATAGAAAGAGATAGAAATTTGCAGATAGAAAGAGATAGAACTTTTCTATCTCTTTCAAGTAGCCGACTTACATCCCCAAAGTTGATAAAGAGTTTGAAAGGGATAGAAAAGTGGGGATTAAAGAGATAGGAGAGGATTTTAAATGACAAGATGATAGAAAGGTATAGACGAGAATAGGCATGTGATAAAACGGAATAGTAGGGATTAAAAGAGATAGGAACTAATTGAATTTCATAAGGAAATAGAAAGGGATAGACAAGGAGATAGGAGGACATCCACAGCAATAGGCGAGAGATAAATAGAGATAGAGAAGTGCGGATTCAAAGAGATCGATCGAACTTTGATTGAAAAGGAAATAGAAAGAGATAGATGGGGTTCGAAAATAGGTTGAAAGAGGTAGAGAAGTGGGGATTGAAGCAAATAAACGTGGACGTAGATAGACAAGAGATAAAAGGGCATAGAAAAAAGGAGATTCAAAAAGATAGGCGACGATCTGAATTAATGTGAAGATAGAAAGAGATAAGTGAGCATAAGCGAAAGGTAGAAGTGGATAAACAATGTTTATCCCTTTCTATCTTAAGAATAGAAAGGGATTGGATTTCTATTTACTTCCAGCAGGGAGGACAGCAGCTGCTAACGATTCATTTTACTGTTAAAGGGTTTTCTATTTAAAATAGGCATAAGAGGAAATCCTTTAACAGTTAAAGGATTTTCCTTTCAAATTCTGTCCTTTTAATAGCAAAATATTTCCTCTGATGGGACAACTAAAACTAAAACAATGTAAAATCACTCATGCATACGCGCACTTCATCCAGTAGCCAACAGCCTTAAGGAGCCTCAAAGCATTAAAATAATTTAAAGCTGAATATTTAAAAAAATTGTTATGTTTTGCAGCAAGGATTACAAAACATTTTAAGGAATTTTACAATAATTCTAATTAATAAAATTCTAATTTAGAATTTTTAAAAAATATTTTCAAGATTTTTGATAGACTTCTATTATACTTATTTTAGAAAATAACAAATTTAAACTTAAGGGTTATTATTGGATTTTCAAAGATTTCAAAAGTCTTCAAAAGTTTCAAAATTTGTCAACATATTCTAATAAATTTGAAGTAATTTCGACGCTTTTCAGATTTCCACGCTTCCCAGACAATTTTTAAAAATATTGCAGTGCATTTCAATGAAATTTAAATAAATTCTATAAATGTCCAATTTGATTTTAAAAATTTCACTGAGAAAGTTATTGAAATTTCTAAATTTGAAATAATTTAAAATCTCCTAAAATAACTGAAATTCTGTCAAAAGATATTTAAATCACATAAAATACTTTTAAGTATTTTTACATCTCTTGAAAAATTTTTTATTCTTTCAAAATTCCATAATATTATACAGTTTTCAGAATTGTTAAGTGGTGCAAAAATCCCACTTATAACACAAGTGTGAAAAAATATTTTAATTCCTTCAAAAGTGCTTCGAAATGTTTTGTAATTATCAGTACATTTTTTTAATTCCTTTGAATTCTTCGATTGTACGAGAATATATCAAGATTTAATCACTAAATATTAATAGGCAATTCTCCAATAGGGAAAATCTCTTAATAGGAAACAACATGAAATTATCATCTCTCTCAAATCGAACTGTTATGAATTTCTTGCCTATTGAGAGAGTCGAGTGTAATGATTACAATAGCATAATAATTGTTACACAATCTCAAATTGTAAAATAAAACAATAAAAAGTGTATTTAACATATAATTTTGTATTTTTTTCCCGTTTTGCAATTTTAGAAATTATTACAAAATATATATATATATATATATATA
>UCOK01009396.1:0-18900 GCA_900474325.1 Synergus umbraculus | reverse complement strand
GGGAGGCAGCAGGGTCGGGGGAATAACGTCTAGGGGCTGCCCGCAGGGGGGGGTACTGTCGCCCCTTATGTGGTGCTTGGTCGTGGACGGACTTCTCCGGATACTGAATGAAGAGGGCTTCTATGCCCAAGGGTATGCGGACGACTTTGTGATCCTGAATAGGGGACCACATTTGGACACCCTTATGGATCTTACGAGGTCGGCCCTACGAATCGTGGAGCTCTGGTGCGTAGCATCAGGGCTAACAGTCAACCCGGAGAAGACAGATCTTGTGGTCTTCACGAGGAAATATAAGGTGGCTGCGGTAACGGGCCCCAAGTTTGGCGGAAAGATGATCCGAGTAGCCCAGTCGGTGAAGTATTTAGGTATCATCCTGGACAAGAAGCTGAATTGGGCGGATCATCTGGAAGCGCAGTGCAGAAGGTTCATAGTAACCTTCTGGATGTGTAGAAGGGCTTTCGGCGGGACGTGGGGATTGGGGCCGGGCATGATTATCTGGCTCTACTCAGCTATCCTAAAGCCGAGGCTACTATATGCATCGGTGGTGTGGTGGCCAAGGGTGCAGTTAAAGACTGTTCAAGCAAAGCTGGGCCGCCTTCAGGCGTTGGTGTTTAGGGCTGCTACTGGAGCAATGAGGACCACACCAATGGCGGCGGTGGGCCTCGCCCTCTGTGAGAAGCCCTTGCACATAACGATTATTGCGGGGGCGGCTCGGACGGTTGGGCGTCTTGCTGCGACAGACAAATGGTCGCAGGGGCCTAGACACACTAGGCTCCCACGCGACATCAATAAACTGCCAACTCTTAGTATGCGGCAGGATAGAATAACCAAAAGATACAGCTTCGACCAACTTTTCCGGAAATGCATCCCGGACAGGGAGGCGTGGAAGAAGGAGGAGGGGGGGATGTATTAGCATCTGCTCCGACAGCCAGGCGGCAATTAGGGCAGTTGGGAAACAGGAAATTACATCGATTCTGGTGTGGGAGTGCAAAAAGGCTCTCAACCAACTGGCAGTAAATAATAAGGTGGCCCTGATATGGGTCCCTGGTCATACAGGGATCAAGGGCAACGAGAAAGCAGATCAACTGGCAAAAAGAGGAGCAGCGGGTAGGCCGATTGGCCCAGAACCCTTTCTGGGCTTGGCAGCCTGCTGCAGCCGCCTGGAGATCAAAAAATGGGTGTCTCAACAACACAACAAATACTGGGCACAGATGAAGGGATGTAGGCAGGCGAAGGCCCTACTGGGCACATGCCGCAGGAGGGACTTGGCCCAAAATATCCTAAACTGGACCAGAAAGGAGGTAAAATTAATGATACAAATGCTCACAGGGCACAATCAATTAAACTACCACGAACACAAGATGGGGCTGGCAGAAAGCACTATCTGTAGAAAATGTGGAGGGAATGAGGAAACGTCCCAACACGTACTAGGTCAATGCCCGGCATTAGCTAGGCTTAGACAGCAAACCCTAGGGGCAGCGATGCTGGAACCAGAGGAGATAAGGGCACTACAGGCTAGCGACATACTAGCCTTCCTCAGGAAGGCTGGGATGGGGGGCTGGTGAGTGTCAGGGGTAAGGGATTAGGCACAATGGGCTATTAGCCTGAGCGCCTGTAGGGCCCCACGGGGGTGGGGCGCCTTGCCTGAACAATTTAACTAACTAACTAACTAACTAAAGTGCAAGAGTCGTTGTTGGAACCCAAAAGGGGTAAAAATAGTGCGAAATGAATTTTAGTAATTAGTGAACCGCATAAGGATTATAGTTTCGCGTTGCTCGGGTAGGAAAACGAGAACTCGAAATTTAAAAAAGTGGTAAAGAACCATGGGGAAAATAGTGCAAAGTGTTGAGAAAAATCCACAAAGGGGTAAAAGTTCGTTAAGTGATAGGAAAGTCGTATAAATTGAAAAGTGACGCGAGGGAAACGTAATAGGAAATTTTGAATTAGGTGAAAGTAGCAACTGTCAGGGGAAGTTTATGACAGGTGAAGCAGGGAAGTGACCGTGAAGTGCGTATAGCAGGGTCAAAGCGGGTGACTCATCGCCTAGTCCGAGCGGTATCTCTAAAAATAAACGTCCCTCTACAATTTGATCTGAAATTTCGGACACCTGATTGCCGAAATAATATTTAAGAATAGAAATGAATAAAATTTTTCCTACCGGGTGGCGAATAAAATCGAGTCGGTCAGTTCGTAATCGCGAGTTCAATATAGCATGGCATCAGGGGGAATGGTTCTTAGGTCCGGGAAGGGGAAAAGCAAAATGGCGGAGACTGAGCGCAGGCTGACGGGTCAAGTGACAGGTGAGGAACTAGAAGAAACTAGCTAGGGATATTGAGAGCTTAAATACGCCGACTAACACAGAAGTTCCTCTAGAAAATAAAGGGTTTAGTTCGCGAGGTAGGGGCTTTTCGCGAAATAGAACCTCAGAGGTAGGAAATCGGTTTACTTTAAACGATGAAGACCTGTCACTTGGAGCGCTAAGAAACAGGGAAGACAGATTCGCTAGCACAAAACGTCAAACTCTCGAATGGGACTATTCGGGATTCCCAGACCTAAACGAAAGGAGAGCACTAGGTGCTATTCCCAAGACTCTAACTCCAACAAAAACTCAAACTCTGACAGATACTCAGAGACGGGCAGTAAGAGACTCTGACAGATTAAGGCAGGAGAAAGGCCTGTACTCTAACACCAATAAAGACACTATAACAGACAGTGTAGAGAAAATTTACTCCAAACTAAGACAGACGGACAGACTGACCCGGGAAGATTTGAAGGAAATGCGAGCAGCTAGGGACGTGATGGATAGCTATTTAAAAAATATAGAAAGCGAATACGTAAGGGTAAGAGATAACGATCCGAGCGAAGAGAGAGAGGATAGGCAATCGGTTCGGTTAGTAGAATTTAGTGAGGATAGAACCGAAATAAGAAACCCGATAAAAGAAAACATAGAACCTAGGTATTTGAGAGAAACGGTACAAAGTTTGGAATGGGCAAATAGGGAACCAGCCTTGGATAGGGCAAGCATAAATAGATCGCGCATGTCGTATGCGAAAGAAAGATCGGCGCGTAGATCTTTAACCATGCGTGATGAAATAAGCGAAAGAAATGATTTTCGCGAAATGGAACCACCCCAACAGCGGGATACAATCCCAGTTACATATTTCCCATATGTTATGGTACAAACAACATTCTAGATAATGTCTCGTTGGCCATTTAAGTTTACGAATAATAAAATGGACAGCCCTGCTCAATTTCTGGAAGAAATTGTCAGGTTTAAAAGGGGTTACAATATAGACGATCGTGACGTCTTAGAATACTTAGATGCGCTCCTAAGAGAGGAAGCAAGAGATTGATTCTCGATAAATAAAAGATCATGGCGCAGCCTAGACGATTTCCTGTCGAGTTTTAGAAATACGTATCTAGATGAGAGATTCGTAGAAGAAACTCATCAAAGGATAAAATTCTGTAATCAGAGAGAGAACCAGGATTTGGGTTCATACCTCACAGAGATCAGGAAATTATTCAGTATGCTAAGCCCTAGAAAACCGCTAGAATGGGAATTGCGTAAAGCATACGAAAATATGCGCTTTATTTATAAAACATACATAAGAAGATATGATTTTCAATCTTTCGAAGAACTCTTAGAAATAGGAAGAGAATTGGAAGTAGAAAGATTGAAATCGAGAATCAGAGGTCAGGAATTAACCGTAACGGAGGTTAGAAGCAGACCGAGCGATAATTACTCTGACAAACGTCAAAATAATCAGGGACAAAATTATGAAAATAGGAATGTTAGACAGCAACGGCAACCAGTTAGGCAGAGGTATGAAAACCAATATGGAAGATACCAGGGGGCGATAACTCAGATAGGCGAAAGGAACAAAATCGAGAAGCTAGTGTACGGATTAGCGAGGTAGAGTCAGGAAGGGAACAGAAACCCGAAATAAGAGCGATAGAGCCCTTAAATAAATCTGACGTGCCCAAATCAGAAACGAAGGCTGAGCCAATGGTAACAGAACCCCCAATTAGAAAACCGTGGCTGTTTAGAAATTCTAGGGAACAAAGACAAACCTGGAAATGCTATGTGTGTGACAAACCTGGTCACATTGCAAGGGATTGCCGATATAGATATCAGAATCCGGGAAACTAGAAGGGCGGGCTAAGGGAAATAAACCACCTGGAGCCAGAACGCCAGAAAATTTAAATTCGGAGAATAATGGTAAAGGTGAAACAAGGTTTCATTTAATAATTAAATTTGGAGAAAAATTATTTAAATTGCTAGTAGACACAGGTGCGCCACACATATGTCGGAAAAGAACTCAAACAGGAAATAGAAAAATTAAGAATTGTGGTATTCGAGCCCGTCTCACGAACCCTATAATAGTTGCAAATGGGGAAGAAATAGAGATTACGGGGCAAGTGTCTATTCCAGTAGAAATAGGGAATCTCATGAAGAGACTCTTAGTCAGGATAGTTCGCGAATTAAAGTCAGTAGGAATTTTAGGGACAAATATGATCAAGGATTTGAAAATGACACTTGATTATGATAAAGAAGTTTGATGGTTGCCAGACAACCCTTTGGTTGAATTCAAAATGGAGTCTCAACCGATAGCCCTCCCAGAGCCGATTAAAATCGACAATCTAAATCAAGAGTCACTCAATCCTCAAAATGGGCCTAAAATAAAATCTGGAAGCAAGGTTAGCTTAAAAAGGGACAGAACAACCGAGTCGGGTTGATAAACGAGAACTGAACCGGAATTGGGAAAAATAATAAGTCCTAAAATATCAGTATTATCAGATAAAGCACGAACTCTGAACTTCACACCAAAGGTTTCCCGAATTTCACTCAGTAATCGGTTCGAATGTCTAAGTAAGCTAAGAGAGGAAGATAGTGAAGAAAAGGTAAGCTCGCGCACAAGAAGTAAAGAAGTGCCGAAGCTAATGGAATCAAGAATACCTAAAAATAAAATGAGAGAGTGGATAGAAAGCCAAAGCGAAAGTAGTTGGCAAGAATTTAAAAATAAGGCAACATTAAAGAAGGTAGATAAGAAAAAGAAGATGGCAAAAGATACTCAAAATAGGAATAGGAAAAGCATAAAGAAGGGTGACGAAAGAGCGTCAGGAATTTGCGAATTAAACGAGAACCAACAGCGAAGGTTGGAAGAGTTTTTAAAAAAGAAAATAAAACCTGAGATAGGAAATGAGCATAGGGCAACGCATCTGGCGAAACATAGAATATATGCGCAAGGGCACAAGCCTATTAGGCAAAGGTTTTATCAGGTGAGCCTGATAATCAAACAAGCGATTTGCGAAGAAGTGGATAAAATGCTGGAGCAGGGAATAATTGAACCCTCATGCTCAGAATGGTCGAATCCTATAGTCATGATTAAACGACCAAACGGAAAATATAGGTTTTGTTTGGACTTTCGGAAAGTCAACACAGTGACGAAGAAAGATGGTTACCCGATACCCTTGATGGATGAGATCAAAGACGCTCTCAAGGCCGCGAAATATATATCCAAGGTAGATCTGAAATTGGCATATTTGCAAATACCTTTAGAGGAAGAGTCCAAACCTCTAACCGCGTTCATAGTCCCTATCGCGACTGATAGCTTCGATGAGCACTTAAAGTACTTAGGGATAGTATTGGATAGGGTAAATAAAGCTGGATTAACCATTAGCCCTGAGAAAGGCGAATTTGGTTGCTCAGAAGTTAGATATTTGGGACTAAAAATAAATGAAAGAGGTATACAAATAGACGAGGAAAAAATTAAACCAATTCTGGAATACCCAGCGCCGAAAAATATAAAACAATTGCAAAGACTGATTGGAATGTCGAATTGGTACCGGAAGTTTATACCACGTTTTGCGGAAACGGTGGAACCGTTTAATAGGTTGTTAAGGAGAAGTGAAGCCCGGGGGTGCGGAAAAGATCAGGAAGAAGCCTTTGAGAAAATTAAGAAAGCGTTATCATCAGATCCGATCTTAGTACACCCAGACTTTACAATACCTTTTCAATTAGAAACTGACGCAAGTACTACGGGTTTAGGAGCAGTTTTGACACAGATTAAAAACGGGGAAAATCATGTAGTCGCTTACGCGAGTAGGGGCTTAAACGGAGCGGAAACGAGATATTCGACAACAGAGCTAGAGTGTTTAGCAGTAATTTGGGCGATAAGGAAATTTAGACCTTATTTAGAGGGCTTTCAGTTCAGAGTAGTGACTGATCACCAAGCTCTGAAATGGCTTCATAACATGAAGAACCCAGCAGGTCGAGTAGCTAGATGGGCTCTAGAACTTTTGGAGTACGATCACTTAGTAGTCTATCGGAAAGATAGTTCGAATCACGTGCCAGATGCACTCTCGCGAAAAAACGAAATCGAAAACCCGTTAGCCAGCGCCTTAGCGACATGCGTAGAAAAAACTCTAAAAAACCTAAAAGAGGAAACTGACGATTGGTATAAATCCAAGGTTAGGCAGGTGTTAAAGCATTCAAAAGAAAACGAGAATTCGAGAATTAGGGATTCCCAATTATACTTTTATAGACCGGATCCTCTAAAGTCAAAACTATTACCAGATTCGAATCCCTGGAAATAAGTCATAACTAGAAGATTGCGGAAACAGGTTTTGTTAGAAAACCACGACAATGTGCAGGCAGGCCACTTAGGAGGCGAGAAAACGTACGCGACAATATCAGGAAGCTATTTTTGGTCAGGAAGTTATTCCGAAGTATTAAATTACGTTAAGAGCTGCAAAGTTTGTCAGAGAATTAAGCCAGGAAACAAACCTAAAGTAGGACTAGTGGGTAAGTGAATAGTTGAAGAACCTTGGACAATGGCCACAGCAGACATAATGGGCCCGTTACCATTCTCAAAGAAGCATAAGAATCAATATATCCTGGTAGTGGTGAATAATTTTTCTAAATGGGTGGAGATAATTCCGATTAAGAAGGCTAATGGTAAAGAAATAGAAAAAGAGTTCTATAACAAAATAATCTCGCACTGTGGAACCCCTAGAATATTGTTAACAGACAATGGAACGGAGTTTGTCAACAAAACGGTTAGGAAGTTAGCAGAAAAATTCGGGATTAGACACGTAACCACGCCAAAATATTACCCTCAGGCGAATCCAACTGAGAGGTATAACCGAACAATAAAGCAATTAACTAAGGCATACTTGGACGATGATCATACGTCATGGGACGAATATCTAGTCGATATCAAGTATGCAATGAATACGAGTAAAAACGCGTCGACGGGTTTTACTCCAACGTTCATTAATTTAGGTAGGGAATTGCAGCCGCAGCAATCTCTAAAATCGGAAATAAAAAATTCGGAAGAAGTAGAGTTTCAAGACGTCGATAAATGGACGGATAGGTGGCGTAGCTTCCAAGTAATAAAAGATCAGGTTCAAAAAAACCAAGATGAGGCAAATCAGAGACAAGCAGGATACTATAACCTTCGAAGGAGGCCGCAAGAATTTAAAATAGGGGATAGAGTCCTTAAAAAAGTAAATAAGTTGTCAAAAAAAGCGGAAAGTAAAGCAGGTAAACTGTACGATAAATATGAAGGTACTTTTATAGTAAAAAAGAAATTTTCTCCAACGATGTACGAGTTAAAAGATTTAAAGGGAAAGTGTATCGGTAATTGGAACGTTAATGATTTTAAATTGGAAAAAAGTATAGATAACGCGAAAATAGAAGAAGAACCACAAGGGAGTAAAGTAAGATCAAGTAGAAATAGAATTAGTAAGAAATAAAGTAAAAATAACCGTTAAAGGAAGAGAAAGAGCAACAACAAAAAATAAAGGTAAAGGTAAAAACTCTAACAGACTCCAATTCGATACTCTAACTCAGACTCGATAAATTTATATGACTCCAACTCTTTGAACATAAACGACTCCAACTCCAAAGGAAATAAACGTCCTCTTTAGATGGAAAGCACAAAATGCAGGCTGTGCCAGCGGGTGAGGGCGGAGGAGACACTCTTCGGTCACCTGGACCGCTGCAAAGCATTGAACTGGCTACAGCAAAGAAGGACGGGGATGCCCGAGGAAGAGATCCCTTACCGTCCGCACCGTCACGTGCGGGACATCATCGCGGACGAGATCGCCCACGAGCTCAGGAAGCTCCAACTAAGGAGTCAAGCTGAGTGAGAGACGACCGCAGAGGTCGCACGCCTGTTGCGCACCTGTTGCGCGAAGTTGCGGAGAGAATGGCAGAGGAGGATCGGGCGGAGGCCGACCGACTCTGGGCCCAGAACAGGGAGCAGAGGAGGAGAGAAGTGGAGACGGAAGTCCGCAGAATCAGGCATGAGAGGGAGGAGGAAGTCAGGAGGGTCCAGAGGGAACTCTGGGCCAAGAAAAACGCCAAGGGCGATTTTTTTTGTAACAGACTTATGGGCGCAACCCAGATGGAGAAAATAAAAAATAAAATAAAATACACAAACTCTAAGGAATTACTCGAAATCTCGACCCACAGAATTTTTTTTTTATTTTTTTTTGTTTGGTTTTCGAATGTTACAGGTAGACAGTTGGAACCAAAGATGGAGAGACTGGAAGGAAGAGAGGAATCATCGAAGCAAATAAATAGAGTAGGGGCAAAAAAGTGCCAATTTTGTAAGAGATTAGTTCCAGAAGAAATATACATATTCCACGATAGTTACTGGCAAAATCTGACGAACCCTAGTCACGATAAGAGCAAGTACATTAAGGCGGATTGGGTAGAGGTTAATGTGAAATTTCAAGGGGTATTAAAGTTAGAGATTAAAGCTAGTCGGAAGAGAAGATGGGATGTTAGGAACCCTGAGTGGGAAGTTGAGACGCAGGGGGAAGAAGTTTTCGATTTTGAATCCGAACTTGCGTTATTGGAAAAAGTTTCGGTTATGGACCCAATCTCCCACATGGGAGGGGGTGTGACATGTCTGTTACTTTGGTTGCCTGAGTGCAGGCTTGGGGGCGGGGCGCGAACCGGCGAGCAGCGGTGCTGCGAATCGTAGTTCGACCACCTCGCTCTTTTTCTCGTCGGATCAGCTGGCGAGCACACGAAAACCGCTTAGCTGTAGTTGCCTTGTCTGGACAGTATTCTTTTTTGGTGTCGACGATCCTCGCTCTCGTATTTTTGGGATTTGGCCGGAGTATTCTTTACGGTAAATAAAGTGTTAATTACTTGTTAATACTGGTATTATTTATTTTCGCCCCCACATGGCAGTTTCTGTCCCCTTTCCTTCCAATATTTGCATAATCCATTCAGATTATAACGGCTAATGGAAAGAGTTGAGATAGAGGCAATTGAATTGCGATAATTATTCTAACGTTCAATAATTTCTTCAGGCAGAGGCGAATCCCAGTCACACTTTAAAATCCAAAGACCTTGCATCAAGATATTCGCAGTGACTGTGATGGGAGCAAGCCAACCAAGAGGATCAAATAAGTGGTAACACTAACTCCGAAAGTGTGTGTAGCTGGATTCCAACGCACACCCAGAGTCTTAACTGATTCGCTCGAAACTATGTGCTTATCAGCTTCACTTAACTGATCACGATGTGGTAGCAACTCAGATTGGTTAGTCGCCCATTTATCTAGCTCGATTCCGGCTCAAAATAAAAGTTCGCATAATTCATTTCGCTCTTTTATCGCAAGCTCAAGATTGTCTTCTCCGGCAAAGATGTCGTCTACATATGTGTTATTTTGTATGCAATTTGCACCAAGAGGGAATCGGTGAGATTCATCTAATATTAATTGAGCTAAAGAACGCATGTCTAAATATAGGGCATACGCAGTCTCGTAAGTGATCGTTGTCAGACTATAATCTACAGGACGCTGATCAGAACGAGTAGTCCAAAAGATTCTCTTGCAATCTTGATCCTCTGGGTGGATGCTGATTTACCGAAACATGTTGACCATATCAGCAGTAAATACATATCGATACTTTCGCCAGTTTAAAAGTATTAGGGATATGTCATTTTGAAGAGCAGGATCTGTCATGAGACATTCGTTTAGGAAATACTGTTCAGAAGTTCATCAGGTCGCATCGAAAACTAAGTGAAATTTCCACTGAGTGAGGGTGGATAAAACTATAGGGTGATGCAGAATGTACCACGCTCGTGGATTATCTATTTGAGATTCTGGAATTCTCTGCATGTATTCCAATTCCTCGAAAACTTTCATAAAATCTCGATAAGCTGTTCACAAGCTTCATCCTCTAGTTTCATTTTCTTTAAAGGTGGGGCTACATCCTCCACAGCCTAAAAACTTTGAAACGTTTTTTGTAAATCATCATCACAACTGAAATGCATAACTGTACGTGCTATTGAAGAAGTAGGTACCGTCCGCCGTTGCATGTTCGAATTTCACGAGCCCGAAACGATCCCACCTAACGCGGTGACTTGTACAATTAATTGACATGATGAAAATCGTCGTAATCCTGATCACAAAATTTGGCCATAGACATCAGCCCCTAAGATAAGATCAATTGAATCTGGTTCCAACAAATGAGGGTCTGCTAAATTGATGTCGTTGAATAAGCAGATATCAAAATCCATGTGTTTTCTTCAAGAACTAGAGCTTGAGTCTCTATATGGAATGAAGTGTCATCCACTGGCAGTGAGCGCTACTAATAACCTATCACGTTCATTTGTTTTTGATTCTTCTTCTGAATGCGTTAAAAACATTTGCTTTGACCTTTTTTTTTTTTAAAAAAAAAGCAGATCAACACGCGCGCTCCGCACGCGATTATTTTCTTTTTCTTTTTACAACTTGAGGTCATTCCAAAGTCAATCAGATTTGAAAACTATAATGTATGTGAGATTTTATTGAAGAATTACAGAGGATTTTTATGATTTTTTTAAGGCCATGTAAGACTTACCCGATACCTAACTTACTTAAATGTCAATATTTAGGACCAAATAAGCGTACCTAAATGTTTTAGCTTTAATTAGAGAATTTTTCAATTTGTTATCTCAATAAATGTAAACGTAACGTTGCAGAGAAAAAAATATCGGTAAGGTAGGGATCGGGTAAGTCTTACATGCCCTGAATAGATGTAGAATTTTCCAGGATTTCGAAGGTTTTTGTAAAATTTTAAGTTTTCAAGAGACTTTTCTAGTTTTTTAAATATTATAAAATTTTTAAGAATTTCATGGAATTTGATGTTTCTAATGATTTTAAAAGATTTTAAATGTTAAAATAACTTCAAGAGGTTTATAGTAATTTTTAGAGATTTCTACAAATTTTAACATGAATTTCAAGAGATTAATAATTTTGAAGGTTTTCGTCAATTTCTAAGGATTATCAAAAGGTTTCTAGGAATTGTAAGATTTTTTTATCGAATTTTAAGGAATTTTGAAGGTTTTCGTGAAACTTTAAGGGACGAGGGCAAACAAACATGCGTCCGATTATTTTCTTTTTTTTTCCTACAACTTTAAGTCATTCAAAAGTCAATCAGGTTTACAAAAACAATGTATGCAAAATTTTCGGGACATTTCGTGACACCACTTTTTTAAGATAGGATCACGTCTTATTACAAAAATTTCTTCGCCATTTTTAGTAATTTCCGACATAATGAAAAAAAAGGAAAAAATGAAAGAATTAGATTGGAGTAAAATTACATGTACTGATTTTCAAAATAGTATTATAAATATACCTGTTATATCAACAGCTCGTAATGTATCAACAATATTTTCCGTAATGTCATCTGGTATATGTGTCAGTTTGTTATTTTGTAGACTCAGCGTCTCCAGGGAATTCAAGTTATCAAATACACTCGCCGGTAACACTTTGATTCTGAAACAAAACATAATGTTTCTCATTATTACTTAGGATGATATAATTACAGTCGACCGCACACTTTTTAAGCCACGCCCCCTTATGCACGAATGAGTGAAACACTAATATTTTCGCGGGTCTTCTGGTTCTGAAATCTGTAGAGTACTGTAACCTACAGGGCAAATTTCGTCGACTTTTTGAGGCCACAGGAAGGACTTTTTAAAAGTTTTTTCAAGTCCTGAAGGGAAAGCAGGCTCAAACTTAGGGGACTTGGTGTTTCGATTTTTGATGAGAGGAAAATATCGGCGTAATTCAATAATTTTACCTGGTGTATTCAACGACGCCGGCCATTTTGTTCATTGCTGTCAATGTGTGTATGAGACACATCGGTAAATACACAAAGTAAAATTATTGAATTACGCCGATAGTTTTCCTCTAATCAAAAATCGAAACAACAAGTCCCCTAAGTTTGAGCCTGCTTTCCCTTCAGAACTTGAAAAAATTTTTAAAAAGTCCTTCATGTGGCCTCAAAAAGTCGACGAAATTTGCCCTGTAGGTTACAGTATTCTACAGATTTCTTGACCCTCCTGCAACAGCCTTAAGCGTTTTCGGACCTTTTCGGGCCTCTTCCATTATCCAAATATTTAAAAAAAAAAGGCTAATAGTAGGATGTGTACAATGACTCAAGGCGTATACTGTGGAGAAAGTGTGCTGCTAGTAAGAATAGACTGTATTACAATATTACGAGACCCCGCAAAAGTATTTACCGTAAACTACACAGGCACACAAAAAAAGTGGTCATTACCAAAAACCGGACCTATATATTTGTATATATTTTGACGCGCAGAATCCGAATCCGGAGTTCGTTTAATTCCATCATGTCTGAATCAAGGTCAAATTTTACTTCCAGATATGGTATTTATTTTTATTTTTATGATTATCCTAAAGATCATTTCAAGGTCAATTTAAGTTAGTAACTAGATGGTTCAAATGACGTATGCAAAAATACGAAAATGTGTCTTCGTGGAACTTGACTACAGTTTAATACGTTTTGAAGTTCGCCTAGTTGAGGTCAATCAAGTCGTTTGAAAGGCGATAACTAGTATTTCTATGAATTTGAGGGTCTTTCTATCTGGATACGGTCTCAGAATTGCCCCAAACCTGTCACCCCGATCACAAATGATACGTGCATAGTTTGTGAAACTTCTGTCCAGGCACATATATCGAATCAGCCGTGCATTACCTTCATAGAAATGAAGGTACTACAAGATGCAAACAGCGTTTCGTGATATTGCAAAAATTCACACTTTTCTTCTTTTGTAGCGAACCCTTTTCTCCTCAAAAGATCTATGTAACGGATTTCTCTTTCTCTTTTGCGTCTTCATCTCGGTGTCCCTCTTAAGCATCCAACAAAAATATGCCATCATGTTTACATCCCACTTTCCTTGATACCGAAATTCCACCTATTAAAATTGCAACTCTGATTCTGGGACAATAATCAGGCTTTACAAAAAATTCCTGTTTCTTATGTCTTTGGGATAATAGGGACAGAAAGAATCACTATGTACGAAAAGAGTGGTCAAGAAGAACAGAATTCCATTCAGGGGTCAAAAACATCATCCGCGAACCTTTAGTAGATCCATCAAACATTTTTCTTCCACCCCTTCATATCAAACTTGATCTCATGAAGCAGTATATCAAAGCTCTGAACAAGGATGGTGAATTTTTTGGATACTTAGGGCAAAGATTCCGGGCATAAGCGATGCCAAACTAAAAGAAGGTATCTTTGATGGTCCGCAAATTCGCACTTTGTTCAGAAATGAAAAATTAGTCACAAAAATGAATCGTGACGAAATGGTTGCATGGACCAGTTTCCAAAAAGTCTCAGAGAATTTCTTAGGAAATCAGAAAAGTTAAGATTTCGAAAATTTAGTTCAAGATTTATTGGAAAACTTTAAGAAGTTAGGTTATTTGATGAATAAGAAAAATTACATTTTGTACACTCTCATCTCGATTACTTCCCAGAAAATCTCGGAGACTACAGTCAAAAACAAGGTGAACGTTTTCATCAAGATATTAAGGAAATGGAATTTCGGTATCAAGGAAAGTGGGATGTAAACATGATGGCAGATTTTTGTTGGCTGCTTAAGAGGGACACCGAGATAAAGACGCAAAAAAGAAAGAAAAATCCGTTACATATATCTTTTACATATTTCTTTTCTCAAATGTAATATCAATTGCGCATGCGTCACATCAACTGCGCATGCGTATGGAACATAAAATAATATTTTTTATCATTTTAAACTACGCGCCAATAGAAACCAATCAGATCCCGGAGCACAACGTATGCGAAGTGATAACAAGTGAAATCTGAGGTCCATGCAGATTGATATTGAAAACGGAATACGATTGATATTGGGAACGTTATTATTGGGAGCGTCGAGTGTACTTTTATTAAAACTCGAAGCCGAGTTCTTGATTATTTCATCCCACGATCGAACAGAACATTTAATATTCCTTATTTTAATAATATTTTTTTATAAACAAGAAATATTTTATTATTAAATGTGGCCGTTCAAATCAATGGGTTCTAACGAAGAGTGTGCTATTGTTTTGTTACTCGTACAAAAGAGTACCAGCGCGTTTTGGGGGAGGACTGCAGTAACGTGCATTAACATCTTGTTCACGATGAGAACTAGTCTAACTTCATGCATGTCGAAGCATGAAGTTAGACTAGTTCGAAGGAGTATTAGGGTGCCGTCCTATGATAGCAGAAAACGCAAAGCAGAAAGCAGAAAATCATATGAGTGAAAGAGATAGGCAGATTTTCTCTCTCTTTCACTCTAATGATTTTCTGCTTTCTGCTTTGCGTTTTCTGCTGTCATAGGACGGCACCATTATAAGGGGCCATATCAAAGCCATTGAAAATGTCTGACGGATTCGGAATATTTCGTGCAGTCGTCAAGTAGAATAATTTCTCTTAAGGTACATCAGCATCCCTGTGGCCGCACTATGCATTAAAAATAGAAGCTCATGTGAATTGTGGTGGAATTGTGACAGATAGTGAGGCTAGGAGCCTTTTAATGTTTCGACTGTTTCCAAGCAGTCATGACAAAAACCATGGAAACGACAAAACAAAAATTTGAAATATGTTACATTCCGTTCAGCAGAGGCACTGAAGTAATTTTAAGTTAAAGTATTTTATTTCGGAACTGCACGAATTATTCCGAAAACCTACGATAAATCCAAGTCGGGTTCTCAGCCTTAGATATATCTCCTTATACTACTTCATGACTAGTTGACATCGTGAACAAAACCTTAGTATAGTCCTTATCCGAAAGACATTGATACTCTTTTTGTACAGTAATGTTGAATGATACCTTCTTCTATTTTGTAACGACCTAACCCTGATTTCCATAAGATTCTAATGGAAAACAGGGTTGGATCGTTACAAAACAGAGGAAGGCATCGTTGAACATTACTGTACAAGAAACAAAACGATAGCACAGTCCGTAGAACCCATCCAAATATGACCTTATTTACCCCGTATAGTACATTCACCCAATGCAAATGGTCTTTTTACGTAAAGGTGAAATTTGAAAATTCTTTAAAAATAAACCCTTAGGCAATCGATTTGTTAAACTAATTTTCAGGGTTTATTCAGGATCTTATCAAGAAGCCATTGCGAACAAATCACGTTGCCAAATTATTTGGGAAAATCATGCTTTCTTATGACCAGGCGCCTGAACTATATTCTTAAAGTAATAATTCTCGATTTATAGTTTATCGAAGCAGTTTTAATGATATGATTTTTTTTTGACACTAAAATAAAAGTATTGAAGATTAAGGTATTTTAATTTAAAACTTTTTAAAATTATCATAAGCCTAAATGACTGACAAAGGCATGCTCTCTTTAATGCGTAGATAAAATTCTAGTTATTACTAAATCAGGAAAGTACTATTTACATATTCCAAACTTTATGTACTTATTTACTTTATATACAAGTTCTCGTAATCAAGTATTGAATATTTGATTTGAAAACAATGAAAAATATTCCTTACAAATTTTTCTGGAGGTTCAGGAAGGTGATAGAGTCGCTATAACCGGTGAAAGCGTCTTCTGAGATCATAGTAATGTTGTTCGCTCTCAAATCAAGATGACGTAATCGATGAAGACGTCGCAGTGCATCGCTTGGAATTGAATGAAGATTGTTATCACCAAGACGTAAGTATTGTAAGTTCTCTGTAAACAATAAAAAAATTACATCATAATGATGGAATTATTTCGCTTATGTTCGGATAACACGATATGCTTGAACGAATTTTAAGTGGGGGTGAAAAAAGAGAGGTCTTAAATTATTTCTAAACTAATATAATATATTAAAATATAATATATTCTAAAAAATAATATAACCTCTCTTATGACCCTAATTTAAAAGAGAATTTTTTATCTATGCATAAAATTTGAGGTGCATAAAAGTGTTTTTTATAGATAAACACGATAAGTTAAAATTTAATGATCACTAAAGAGAAGAGTATATTTTACAGTATGCAAGTTGTATATTACAGAATGTAAAAGTTTCAACGTTTGTAGATATCATTTTAACAGATTTAAAATATATGTTACATATACAGATTTTCTTTTTTTTCCAATTCGTCGTAGGTGAGGGTAGGTGTCGCTGCGTTTCTCTACGTGCAAAGGTACAGTACGCTGCATTAATGCCTTCCTTTGTAAACATTTCAAGCCAACCCAGGTTTCCATTAGAATCTTATAGAAACCTTCTATAAAATTCTTATAGAAATCTTCTATAAGATTCTAATGGAAACCAGGGTTGGGTTGATATGTCTACCAAGGAAGGCATTAATGCAAGGCACTGTGCTATGTATAAGAATTTTGTAAACACTAAAAAATATCTTTGCTCTGGTATGTTAAATGGTATAGACCGCTCGCCAATGTAGGAAAGCGCGTCATAATTCGTCAGAGAGAAAATTTCTCATTGCAGACATCTGTGACGTGCACCGAGGAAAGGGGTTTAATGGTGCAGTCCCATGTCGGCAGAAAACGTCGGCGTAAAGCAGAAATTCATGAGAGTGAAAGAGACAAACATCTGCATATCTCTGTCACTCTTATGAGTTTCTGCTTTATGCCGACGTTTTCTGCCGATATGGGACTGCACCTTGAGACTGCAAATGGAGATTTTACAGGACGAGCATTCGAAGCAGTGCTCTCAATCGGGGCAGCCTGCGCGCGCATTGTTTTGCCTTACCGCTGGAGAAATTCTTCCATTGGTCCATTTAATTCGATTTTGAATCGCGCGCCTAATTATAGTTAATTGCAGAATTTCTCCAGTAGGAAGCCAACACATGCTGCGCGCGCAGGCTGCCCCGTTTGAGAGCACTGGTTCGAAGTCGAGCGGATAGGTGCGACTTTTAGGAGAGAGGGAAGACTAACGAAATCTTCCCTCTCCACTTACTACTGCTACCCACTGTGGTGGCTCACAGACGGGGTATAAAAGAGACGCGGAGATGGTCTGGTGAGTGGTGGGGGATATGTTTCACGGGATCTCGAGTTTTCGAGGGACAGATCGATTTCTCGCGTACCTAACAATCCAATTATTAGCAAAAGTAATGCTCTGAATTTTTTTTATGGTTTCATTAAAAAGAGCAACTCAAAAACTATCTAAAAGGGTAAAAACATCAAAATCTAATTTTACAGGCTTGGACCCCTTTCCTCGACGCATGTAACATCTTATCTCTTTCTATTCCAGGAGCGTACCAAGTGAATTGGAGACCTTGTACATTGTCAAAATATTATTTTTTGTAAATACTATGTAATGCGTTATTTTGAATAAGAGGTAATTATAATCTAAAGTTTTTTTTGAACAACATTTTGTTTAGACAAGTTTATTTATCATGTTACAAGTATTTTTCCATTCGATTACTACATATGTAACGATCTATTTTTCTCCTACCATTCGTCTCACCGGACGCTTCAGTCTACCAGGGTTAGGTATTTTAAGGCGAATAAATAGATCTCAAATTTAGTTAACAAAATATAAAGAATGTTTTTATTAATCCAGTAATTTACATATCTAAATTAGAATAATGTGTGAGTGACGGGTGAGTGATTATGTGTGTATAAATGTTTGTGTAAGGTTGAATAATGTAATTTTAAATGTAGTGTAGTATGTAACGCGGTAACAGAAATAAGTATGTGTGTTTGTGTGTGATTTTATAATTTGCTAAATTTGTTGAGTGTTTGTTTGAAGTTGAGTTTCAAGTGTGAACGGAGGTGGGAATTCTATGGATTTCGAATACTCTTCCTGAAAAAATAATTTACGGCGTGTCAAATTTATTGAGACAATAGAATTCTCAAATGTACAAAAATACACAAGAACGAAATGACGGATTACAATTTAATCGACGTCTTAGCCCCCACTTCTACGGAAGTTACGGTACGGCGAAAAGAAGAGTGCACGTATCCGGATTCGATGAAGTGTGCTCAAGTGTACACTTATAAAGTGAGGCGCATGAATATGCCCGAAATCCTATTTTTCCTAAAATTTATTTTACCGAAAATCAGTTGATCTGTTACGTCTTGAATTCGCAACATATCCCCAAACTTTAAGATATAGGAGAAATAGGCAAAGGTGGTTCTTCCTCGTTTTGGATAGGGAAAAGGATTCTCTATACCGGGATGAGGATCCGCATCTCGATCCGCATCTGGAAAAGAAAACAGAAACATGAGTCTCTGGTCCTCTAACAGATAAGATCGATAAGGCGTAAAAGAAATAATCTTGCTTACCAATTAGGTTTAGAATTAGTGGCGTTGAACCGTTGACAACTCTGGTTATCTTAAGTGATTCCCGACTCCAAGTCTGGTACTACTGGGGTCGTTCATTTCAGAATTCGGCTAAGTTCTTTAGGGCAACATACTGGGTTCAGAGGATTACTTCCGCACAGAATTTAAGATTGAAGAGACTTCTATATTCAAGATGACACTAGGTGAAGATTCCGGAACAAACTGCTCAAACTGGTCGATGATCAAACTGACGATTTCTGGTCAATTCCTTCCGGTTTTATACTAGTTTGGCATGAATCAATGATGGCCGCGATACATTAAGGGCACGTGTATAT
>UCOK01009395.1:0-14108 GCA_900474325.1 Synergus umbraculus | reverse complement strand
ATATATATATATATATTATTTTATATTATTAAATATAGTAATATTTACCTTGTTATTTGAACTGTTGTTGTAAGGACGTTTACAGTTCATTTTGAATCTCGAAATTTTTTTAATTTACCAATTTCTTTCAACTTATTTGTGTTATTAATTTGCAATTTAGATTCATGGAAAAATAATCACAATAAATTCTCCAAGTTAGCATATAGGAAATACTGACGCTGAAGCCCAGTTCCGTTTCAATATATCGACGATGTTAGTCCCCACTTTGGGAGGTAGCACTTTTTTAACATAGAATGTCCCCGATAGCACGTTCATCATGAAAAAGTAGATAAAAACCGGAGCGTAAAATAATTAAACCGTAAAATAAGTAAATTAACATTTGCTGATTATTCAAACATCCTCAAAATTCTTCATAAAAAGTATAGCTCCTTTTGTAAACATAATAAAATGCAACAAAATCAAAGTGAAATATAGAAAAAAATGTTTCTTTAAAAAGTAAAATAGTTTATTCTTGAAGTTAATAGATTTATTTACAAAAAACTATTTTCATTTTTATTAAAGACGTTGGAGTCAAGTTCTAATCTAAAAATTCGATTTCTTCATTTTAAGTAACAAATATTAAAATTGGAATTTTTTCCCCCTGTAGAAGTAATCAATTTTTATCTACAATTATGCGTACAGAGCGAGAAAATACCTAATTCAAATATTTATTAAGTAAAATTAAAATATTAAATTTTGAAGATAGATTTTGAATTCTTCGTTTTATGCAAAAAGTAACGAAATTAAATATTTTTTCGCTCTGTACGCAGTCTTATTTTTAAAAAAAAGATTAGTGCTACAGAGCGAAAAAATATTTATCTATAATTTTCGTTGGGTAAATTGGAGAATTGAATTTTGAGGGTCCAACACCCTTTTTCATTTTTATTAATAAAATTTTGATTTACTATACAATAGAATTTATTTTATTAGCAAAAAAAAATGTTTATTCATTTGAAACACTTTTATAAAAAACAATATGAATGTTATACAGGTTTCCGGTTTCCAGATAAACCAACTACGTACTACGCAATTTACTAAAAGAGTTTATGTAAGACTCGTCGACTCGTTGACTTTTTATTTAATTTAGATCAATAAAAATGATTGAGATACGGAGTTTACCTTGAATTTTCGATGATTTTCAGAAAAACAAGAAACCTTCGGATTAAGAATGCGTTTACAATTTTTACATTCTCATCAAAGAGAATGTATTAGATTTGTGTAAAATTTGACCCCCCGCAGTTCTTGTTAAAGAATTTTTTTTTTGAACCCGCAAAATATGTTTTTACGAATTTGTCTGTAGATTTTTAGTTTTTGGGCACAATAACTTTCGAAAGAATTGACCGATTGACAAATTTTGAAAATTTTTTAAATCACGTTTTTTTAGTTTAAAAATGATATGCACGTACGTTCGTAGTACTCAAAAAGTCGAATAATTTTTTCTTATGAATGTTTTCGAATATGATTGACTATAAGTAACATAATTGTTATGTATACATAACATCTTTTTGAATTTCCTTAAAAATCGAAAATTCAAATTTTGAGCCAAATAACGCGAGTGTACAGAAAATGATAAGAAACTTATTTATTGGTCTTAAAGATCTTATGAGATTTTATGGGATTATAAAGTAATTTTAAGGGATGTGACTATATATTTTGTGAAATTTTAAGTAAAATTGAGAGTGTTTTAAAAGAGAGAGAAACTATTTAGTTTCGATACTTTTTGCATTAAATGAAGAGTTCAAAATCTGACTTCAAAATTCAATATTTTCATTTTACTTAAAAAATATGTGAATTAGATATTTTTTCATTCTATGCCCATAATTTTAGTTAAAAATTGATTAATTCTACAAAGAGAAAAAATTCCAATTTTAATATTTGTTTTTATATTAATATTTGCTTTACTATTAAATTAATTTATTATGAGGATTTTCAAGAGATTTCATGATATTTCATAGGATTTTTACAATATTTTAGGGATATTTAGTAATTTAAGGAATTCAATTGATTTTACGAAATTTAAAGGAATTTCATCAGATTTTTAAAATATGTTAATAGCATTTTAAGATATTGTATGGAGGATTAAGTAAATTTAAGGACTTTTAAGGGATTCAGGGATTTTGAATAATTTTAAAGGGAGTTTACGATATTTTATGGGATATTTAATAATTTTAAGGAATATCAAATGAATTTACGAAAATAAAAGGAATTTCACGAAATTTTGCAGGATAATAAAGACATTTTAAAGAATTTTATGAGACTTATGGAGATTCCTGAAATTAGACGAATTACAAAATTTTATATTTCAAGAATTAAAAATTCTAAATTATTTTTTCTACTAGCAAAAGGTGACCAAACACGTGAAATTAATCGCGCGGATCATAATTGCTAGTTTGATAAAAAATAATAGGACAATATCTTTGGAAGTATATACCTAGTTATTTTTTATATTTTTATGAAAAAATGACATGTAATCAAAAAATTTGTATGAAATATAGAGCTCGAATTGCGAGTGCCCTGGTGAAAATATGTTCCGCATAAGGCCATGTAAGACTTACCCGATCCCTATCTTACCGACATTTATTTCTCTGTAAGTAACGCTACGTCTACATTTATTGAGATATTAAATTGAAAATTTCTAAAATTAAAGAAACTATGCTAAGGTAGTTTTATATCTGGTCTTAAATTTTTGTAAAAATAAAAAAAAATGTCTTGAAAATATTTTTTTTTTATGAATGTCAATATTTAGGACCAGATAAAAGTACATATCTTAATGCTTTAGCTGCAATTTTAGAAATTTTCAATTTAATATCTCAATAAGTGTAGAGATAGCATTGCAGAGAAAAATATTTCGGTAAGGCCCTTAAGGCCATGTAAGACTTACCAGATCCCTACCTTACCGACATTTTTTTGTCTGCAACGTTACGTCTACATTTATTGAGATATCAAATTGAAAATTTCTAAAATTGATGCTAAAGCATTAAGGTACGTTTATCTCGTCCTAAATATTGACATTTATAAAAAAAAATTTTTTTCAACAAAATTTTTCTTATTTTTACAAAAATGTAAGACCAGATAAACGTACCTTAATGCTTTAGCATCAATTTTAGAAATTTTCAATTTGATATCTCAATAAATGTAGACGTAACGTTGCAGACAAAAAAATGTCGGTAATGTAGGGATCGGGTAAGTCTTACATGGCCTTAAGAATGCGGATCAGCCCATCGACATATAGAAATGGACTGCGGGACGCTGTAGGAAAGCGCATACTAATGTGTCAGAGAGAGAAGTTGCAAAGGGGTGTATGTTTGTCCCTTTCTCGCCAAAGCTAATTGGTTGAGAGCATTTTCGGTGGGTGGAGCTTGGTGGAGCTCAACCAATTAGCTTTGGCGAGAAAGGGACAAACATACACCCCTTTGCAACTTCTCTCTCTGACGCATTAGCACGCGCTTTCCTACAGCGTCCCGCAGTCCATTTCTATATGTCGATGGATCAGCCCTAGAGTTTTTAAATCCTCGGTATTTTAAAATCGGGTAATATTACCGGTAACATACCGGTATATTACGGAAGCTTCGAGAATTTATCGAGAATTTTTGAGAATATTCACATACAGTGTTTTTTTAATTATTTTTAAAAATAATTAGATAATGTTCACGATTTCATACTTAATTTTCGATTATTTATTATATTTTTTAAGTTATTGTTACTACAAAAAATATGCAAAATGATTGAAATTAACAATAACATCTTGAACATTTATTCACAGTGGTGATCGACAACCCTTTAATATCTAAAAAATTCAGTAATTAGATAATGTTGGCGCTTATAGAATAAATTGTAAGCAGCGCCTATTTAGGTTAAATAATGTTCAATAAAGCCTTCTTCTGTTATTGATTGTAAACATTTCAACCCAACCCTGGTTTCCATTAGATTCTAATGAAAGCCAGGGTTGTGTTGACATAAGATTCTTATGGAAACCAGGGTTGGATTGACGTGTTTCCTATCGAAAATATATTATCCCAACCCTGGTTTCCATTAGAATCTTAAGTAAACCAGGGTTTGGATGACATAGTTACAATCTTTATGAGCATTAAAGTAATAGAAAATTTGAGAATACTCCGTATAAGTTTCTTGCACAGAGGACCGGCGGGGCACAGGGGTTCGCTTCAATAAAATTGTATTTTGCGTTGAGATCTCTTCGTAATAGCCGTAATTACATTCTTTAGTGACTATTTCAGTTTGTGTCAAGTCGAGACGCATTTTGAATTAACGCTTTTGGAAAAAAAATATAAAAAACGAAAATTCAAGGAAAGCTTATAAGAAACTTTCATACATATAGCCTTCTCATTTGTTTATAAATGCTTTAATTGTTGAAATGTTTATTAAGCATATGTTAGTGTTCACTTAGCTTACTTTTTGTCGAAGTTTCGTTACCGAAATGTTCGATGTATTAAATGTAGGTTAGCATTATTCATGAATTGACTGTGGGGGGCACAGAGAACCAGATAGTTTTGGGGCACACAGGACCTATGCAAATTGCGACTATGAATTTTATATCCTCACTGTCCTCTGTGCCCTGCTCTGCCATATTTGTAATAGTATTTTTAGTCATTCTTGATTCAGGGTGCCGTCCTATGCTAGCAGAAAACGCAAAGCAGAAAGCAGAAAATCGTAAGAGTGAAAGAGACAGATAGATTTTCTCTCTCTTTTACTCTAATGATTTTCTGCTTTCTGTTTTGCATTTTCTGCTACCATAGGACGGCACCCTCAAATCGATATACCAAAAACAATAAAGGTAAAGATTGAAAATTATACATATATTTATTATTAGTATTAAATCACAGTTTTTCTAAATGGAAATTGCTGGATGCAGTAATAAAGTCACTATTTGTTGTATAGTAAAGATAAATGTAATTTAATGACAAAATTAATTTTGTATGATAAAACCGAGAAATAAATAGCTGCAAAAAGCTACTGGTATTATTGTAATAATGTTTATAAAAGAAAAATAATAAATTCTCATAAATTCTCTTCGAGAACAAACGTCGGGTACGTTACCCGGTAACTTACCAATATTACCGTACGTTACCAGAGTAACTTACCCGACTCAAAACTCTAATCTGCGGATTCAACAGTCGTCTTTCTGCAGTGGGATTCCGAGCTCAAAATCCGAACGGATCTCTCTTTTTAACACCGTAGGATAAAAAGAGAGGTCCGTTCGGATTCGTGTGCTCGGAATCCCAATGCTGAATTGGAATGATGTATTTCAATCGGTTTCCAAAATTTAGATGGTTTTATCAGAAAACTCCGATTGTTTATGTTGCCATATTTCACACCAAATTAAAAATTTTTTAAACCGTTGACCAATTAAACAAAGCTGTGTATTGGAAAATCGGAATTCAACATAGATTCCAATTTCAATAATATAAAAGATAAATAAGTAAAGTTTGTGTTTACAAAGTAAATAAACCTTTTAATAAAAAACTTTGATAAATTAATTTCTAATCGGAAATTTCCTATTATTTAAGAATGCGGATTCACGAAAGCCTCAGACCGATTCAAATTTTCTAATCGGTTTCTTGTTCCTGGGAGGCCTGGGAGTCACATCAATTAGGTTAGATAGTCTTTTGCCACTTTGCCACAAGTTTAAACTTGTTTGGGAATATTATTTAGTGTTTCTTTCGTAAAACTATGACATTTGTGAATACGTTGAAGAAAAATGTTGAATTGGTACTCCAAATACTTAATAATGCCGTATAAGAATAGCACTGTGTACATAATTTGAATTTTCCCGCCGATATCTTTGAAACATTTCAATGTTTCACGAGACCCCCAAAGTTTCATGAAACTTTTCATTGAACCAAAGTTTCATGAAATTTTACAACTGACTGAGGGGGCTACTGTTTTGGATTTCGTGAAATTGTCGAGTTGAATCTGTTGAATTCAAGAATTGAACTTTTTTAGACCTTTCTGTACGCAATCAAAATTCAATTCAAGTTTATAGTTCTACATGTCGTATTATATCCAATAAAAATATAAAATGCCATACGCAAATCAGCCGTCAGTACATATTTCGGATTTAAGTGAGGAAAATGTGAAATTCCAAGTCGAAGATACAGAATTAAGGTAAGCTAACCTCAAACTCTAAACAAATAAAGTCATTAATATATTTCTGTGTTTATTTATATACAAACTGTTATACATACCAAAAAATTAATGAAAAATGATTTTTAAAGTAGAACTTTCATTAAAAAAAAAAACTGTAAAATTCAAAATATTGGTTAAAAATATAACCTCAACATTTTTATGTTTTTGACGTTTTTAATCTTGCCAGTTCAATTTTAAGGATTTCAGGGTGAGAAGTAAAGGAAATGTCAGGGAAAAAAAGTTTGTCAGAGAAATGCGAGTAGTTGTCAGTGAAAATAGAAATTGACATTTATGTTAAGTATACATTCTTTAACTAATGATTTCAATACATTTTCAATAATTTTAAAGAATTTTAAGAAGTTTCTAGGAATTTTAAGCGATTACAAGAGATTTGTATGATATTTAACAGATTTAGTTGAATGTTAAAAGGACTTCATATAATTTAAAGAGATTTTTAAGGAAGTTTAGGGAATTCAAAGAATTTTGAAAAGTTATTAAAATATTATAAAGGTTCTTTACGTGTTTTAAGAAATTTAAAAGTTTTTCGTGGAGTTATAACGTAATTTAAGAAACTAATAAGAATTATAACAAATTTTAATTATTTGAGTGATTTTAAAGAATTCAAATTTTCCTCATGGAATTTTATAGGATTTCACCAAATTTTTATAATTTATAAAAAATTTCGTAGAAGTAATCTAAAAATTCGATTTCTTCATTTTAAGCAATAAATATTAAATTTGCGATTGTTTCCTTCTGTAGAAGTAATCAATTTTTATCTGCAATTATGCGTACAGAGCGAGAAAATATCTAATTCAAATATTTTTTAAATAAAATGAAAATATTGAATTTTGAAGTTAGATTTTTAATTCTTCGTTTTATGCAAAAAGTATCGAAATTAAATATTTTTTTGCTCTGTACACTGTCTTACATTTGAAAAAAGATTAGTACTACAGAGCGACAAAAATATTTATCTATAATTTTCATTGAGTAAAATGGAGAATGGAATTTTGAGCTTAACACTTTGCTCCAACGCCCTTAAGGGATTCAAAAGTTTTTCGTGGAATTATAAAGCAATTTAAGTAACATGTCAGAATTTTAAGAGATTTTTAAGGAATTATAAATATTCTCGTAGAATATAAAAGGACTTTAAAAGGCATGTAAGAATTTTAAGAAATTTTAATCATTGAAAGTGGATTTAAAGAATTTAAATTTTCCTTGTAGAATTTTAAAGGATTTCACAGAATTTTTATGATTTATAAAAGATTTTGTAGAAGTTTAAGAAATTTTAAGAGGCTTTCAAGAATTTCAAGAAATCTTTATGTATTTATGTTGAGGATGCACGGATCAATACTGCAAGGAATAACGAATGAGAATGTTTATAAGACTATTTATTAACCAAAGGTTCTGACAAAAATGCACCTGACAGTAAAACCGACAGAGAATAACCTAACTAGTTATAGGGGGCGCTACAAAAACATTTTTAAAGCAGAACCGTATCAACTAAAACAGCCTCGCAGGGGGGTAGCTTGAAATAAGAACACAGTTCCAACAATTTAAAAGGATTTTAAAGTTTTTCGTGGAATTCTGAAAAATGTTAAAAAGCTTGTAAAAAAATTTTTTCTTTTTTGTAAATAAGTTTGACATTTTAAAAATGATTTTAAGGAATTTTAATAGTCCTGATAGAATTTTAAACAATTTAAAGTCATTTTTGATTTTTAAAAGATTTTATGAGATTTTTTATTTTAAGGGCATGTGTTTAAAAACTTGCTCATATGGTAAATAACACATGGCCTTAAGGGTTTTTTTTAGAGATTTTAATGTACTTTAGGGAATTTTAAAGAATTTCACGCGATTTTTATGATCTGTAAACGATTTTTCAAAATAATTGTAAAAGATTTCATGGAATTTTAAGATATATGTATAAAGAGTTTTTTTAGGAATTTAAAAGATTTCATCGAGTTTTAAGGGATTTTCAATGATAGGTTTCCAATAATTTAAAGAAATTTTTGTGCACTTTAAGGGATTCTGAAAATGTTTTATGAAATGTTGAAGGATTACAGGAAAGTTTAAGAGATTTTTAGGAATTTTAATAGGTTTTGAAGTTTTTCGTGGAATTTAAAGTATTTCAAAGGATTTTGAGAAATTTTAAAAAGATTCGTGAAAACTGAAGGGATCTCATGAAATATTAACAAATAATATAGTTGAATTACAATTTACCAAATTATAATTAATTATTCTAATTTTCAGCGTTGCGAATAGTATGAGGCGAGTTTTTATCGCTGAAACGCCTACACTGGCAATAGACTGGATTCAAATCGAAGCGAATTCTACTGTTTTGAGTGACGAATTTCTCGCTCATAGAATCGGAATGATTCCTCTGATTAGTGACGAGGTACCTATGTTTAAATAAAATAAGTTTCTAAGTTGTCCGAAAATATTTATTGTATACTCACAGGAATTCGGTGACACTAGTCACACAGATACAACCTTAAGTAAATTTATTGATACAATTTTAAATCTTGATATCAATTTTAGGTAGTGGATCGAATTCAGTATACGAGAGATTGTCAATGTATGGATTTTTGTCCCGATTGCAGTGTAGAGTTCACTTTAGATGTTAAATGCTCTGAAGAACAAACTCGTCATGTAACAACAGCAGATTTTAAATCGAGTGACGCTCGAGTTCTTCCTGTTACTTCTCGACATCGTGAGGATGAAGCAAGCGAATATGGAGAAACTGATGGTTCGTTTTTTACTTTTTAATACTTAAAATAATTGATCAGTAATTTATTTGATTAAAAAATCGACGTTTTTATACTTCGTCTTCTTTTTATTCTACCAGCAAATCAACACGCCATTATTTTTGTTTACTTCTTTTATAACTTCAATTCATTCAAAAGTTAATCACTCTCTTAATCTGAACCAGCGGGTCAACTTTGCTGATTCAAATTTAGAGACAAGGTTTCAAATATCAATTTATACGAAATTTTAAAGACATTTCGTTAAATTATCTTTATAGAGCGTAATTTTAAAAGGATTTTAAAAGATTTTTAAGAACTCTAGGGAATTTTAAGTCATTTTAAATGTTTTCATGAAACTTTGAGAAATTTTAAGAGAACTCAAGAGATTTTTTATGATTTTGAAAAGATTTTGTGGAATTTCATGAGATTTTAAATCATTTTATGGAATTTGAACAGATTTTTCTGATTTTTAAAAGTTTCTGACAATTTTAAAAGATTTTCTTAAACTTTAATTGAATTTGAAGGTTTTTCGTGCAATTCGAGGAATTTCGAAATGTAAAAATGTTTCCGAGAATATTAAGGGATGTCGAAAAAGGTTTCTGATTTTTAAGGATTTAAAGAGTTTTTAAATGTTATCGTAGAATTTTAAAAAATTTCCAAAAGTTTCTGGGTATTTTAAGAAGTTTCCAGGAATTTGAACAGATTCCAAGAGATTTTTATGAGATTTAAAAGATTTTAAAATTTATCAACGTATTTTATTGAGGGATTTAAAAAAAATTTTATGTATTTTAAAAGATTTTTTTTCGAAGGTTTTCGTAAAATTTGAAGGACGGAAACAAACCAACGCACGTGCGATTATTATTTTTTTTTTTTTCAAACTTCAAGTCATTCAAAAGCCAATCAAGGTGTTCAATACAATGTATGTGAGATTTTCGAGACATTTCGTTATGACACTTTATTCGTTATACCAATTTTTTAAGATAAGATTTCTATTTTATCAAAAATAAAAAAAAAATTTTTTTTCAAAACTCTGATTGATTGGTTTTTTTTATTAATACCTTATTCATTTCTCAAATAATACTTATTAGATTAATAACATTAAAAACAAAAAAATATTTTTTACAGAAATTCTGATAATTAAATTGAGAAAAGGACAAGAACTGAAACTTAGGGCTTATGCGAAAAAAGGTTTTGGTAAAGAACACGCAAAATGGAATCCGACTGCTGGAGTTAGTTTCGAATATGATCCAGACAATTCCATGAAGCATACTTTGTTTCCAAAACCTGACGAGTGGCCAAAATCTGAATATAGCGAATTAAAAGAAAATCAATGTAAGAAATTTTATATGTAAATTAATTTTTAATTCTTATTTCTATTTATTTTATTAGTTTACTTCTTGCATTTAATTGTTTATTTACCTAATTCACCTACAGAATTTTTTTTATTTTTCAGACGAAGCACCTTTCAATTGGGAAGCAAAGCCGAATAAGTATTACTTCAATGTCGAAAGCAGTGGTGCCTTAAAACCTGAAAATATTGTCATGATGGGAATCGCAGCACTAAAAAATAAATTATCCAACTTACAAACTCAATTGAGCCACGAAGTAACCAGTGACGCTCTCAGTATTCATCATTAAATTCTAATTTTTATTATATACTTGGAATAAGGACTATAATTTGTAACTAAAGGTTCCCAATCAAAAAGTGAAAAGTGTTCTACTGTTTTAGAAAAATAAAAAATAAACAGGGAATCTAGCGGACCGGGAAAACCCCGAGAATTTTATTTGACCGGGAATTATTTGTGAAATGACTGAAAAAAACCGGAAAAACCCCGGGAATTTCCAAATCCCTGATCACTAGACACTCTGAGAAATTAATTTGTTTTCGAAAGTTCCTTTGCTATTTCGCATATTATGACTTTCGACATCCTCAGTAAGTGATAATAACTTCTTATATTAAACACTTGAATAGAAAATCCACACTCTTATTTTTACTTTTATTTTTACTCTTATTTTTTATTGATCAACTCCACAATTTTAAAAAGTTTTTTTGTTTTATTATAAACAGTTTAAACGAAAAATACTACTCAACATTTAAGTGTTTTGATGTGTAAGTTATATGAGTTTACGAAATTACAAATTGAAAAGAGAAAACAAAAATCATACAATCTACATATAGTGAAATGACACAAATCTTCCACCTTAATTATCAAATTTTGTGGTAAAATCGCAAAGATGCAATTTTGGCGGGTTTTTTTTATAAGAAATGGTTTACAAATTGGAAGATTTTTTAAAATTCTCAATTGTTTCTATTCAGATGTTTGAATACTTGTAGTTTACATATCATGGCGAAATAAAAAAATACGTGTCAAATATTTTTGATCAAAGAACATAAAAAAAAATATATTTTGTTTGAAAAAAATTTTCGATTGTAATTTTTGGATCGAAAACATAACGAAAATGATGAATTATGCATTATAAAATAAATATGTACTTTTATTTTCAGTAAATATGTATTTTTAGTTAATACTGCAAATATTCAGATATGTACTAGCAAATTTATTTTGTAATTATTAATTCATAATTTTTTTTACGTTTCCAAATTTTTATTAAACTATATTTTTCTTTTTACATTTTTTTTTAACGAACACAAAAAGTTTAACAAAATATTTGTTATTTCATTCCTATAAAGTTGGGAAAAATAAAAAAAAATAAATGAAAAATAATTCTGTTTTTCTATTTTTATATATTTTTAAGATATTTTTAGCTTTATGTGATAACATAACAAATATTTTGTTAAGAATATCAAGAAATTTTTACTGTGTTATCCACTGTATATATTTTACGTAATTTCATGTGTTATTTTTCAATTTCATATTATTTTATTGATGGATAATGTGTATTTTATATCTTAAAATCATTTGAGAAACTTTTTCTAACCTTATTTTTTCAAAAACCTAATTATTTTAATTTTTTGAATATTTTCCCATTAGTATAATACATTTTTAAATCATGTTGCATACAGCGCCGCCCTAGGGAGAAAATTTCGAACATAGGAACTATAATTACCCAAATTAAAAAAAATATTTTTGTTTAAAACGTGTTCAAAATTCGTCTAAAATTTGTTCAAAATGTCTCTTCAAAATTTTTAGAAAGAAAAATGATTTTTTTTATTTTTGGGAATTTGAATTTTCGGCGATTATTTTTTCGCTATTTTTTCATGTTCTGGATTTTTTATTTTCGTCAACAAGATGTTATCTCAAATAATTAATGTAATTTCATAAAAAATTTAAAAAATTTATTAAATAGATTAAGAAAAAATGTAGGTTTAACTTTGAGTATTAAGAGTTTAAAAAATTATATTAATGAATAATTTATTAATGGGACATCTTTTTGCCGAAAATCTAAAATCCCAAACATGAAAAAATATCTAAAAATAATTCCCGAATATTCTAATAACCGGAAATAAAAAAATAAATATTTTTGTTTAAAATGTGTTCAAGATTTCTCCAGAATTTGTGATTAAACTTTCCTTTAAAAATTTGTTTATAATTTCTTTTCAAAATTTGTGGAAAGAAAAATGTCTTTTTACTTTTGAGAATTTTAAAATTAAAGTATTTTATATTTTCAGGAAATTAAAGTTTGGGGAATTTGAATTTTCGGCAATTATTTTTTCGGTATTTTTTTCACATTCGGAATTCTGGTTTTTCGGTAAAAAAATGTTGTTCCAAATAATTAATGTAATTTTATAAACAATAAAAATGATTTATTAAATACTTTAAATTAAATTTTATACATTATGTATTTATAAATACATTGAATTAAATTAAATACATTTTAGGTTTAAGGGCGTTGGACCTATGTGTTAAGCTCCAAATTCCATTCTCCATTTTACTCAGCGAAAATTATAGATATGTATGTTTGCGCTCTGTAGCGCTGATCTTTTTTCAAATATAAGACTAAATACAGAGCGAAAAAATACTTAAATTCGATACTCTTTGTATAAAATGAAGAATTCAAAATCTAACTTCAAAACTGAATATTTGTATTTTACTTAAGAAATATTTGAAATAGATATTTTTTCGCTCTGTACGCATAATTCTAGTTAAAAATTTATTAATTCTACAGAGAAGAAAAATTACAAATTTAATATTTGTTGAGTAAGATGAAGAAATTGAATTTTTAGATTAGAACGTGGCTCCAACACCCTTAACTGTGAGTATTAAGGGGGTTGAAACGCTGGAACAAAAAATATAAAAAACACAAAAAAATGGTAAAATCTATGGAATCAGTCTAATTTCATTTCGATACGTATATGTTAAAATTGCAAAAATGCACTGTTTTACGGGTCCTTTCATCGAGGTGGGTTTCTCGATGGCAGGAGAGGGGCTTAGTGACTCTTTTTGAGCAAAAAACAATAGTTTTGTTTAAAAAAAAAGATTTGAGATATAAGAAAAAAGAAGGGTGCAGACAATATTTTAGAGAGAGTAGGCATTACTTACAGACGTCAAAATCCCTTTTTCCTCGCACAATGTGTAAATCACTGCTCTGGCGGGGAGGCACAAACACTCGTAATTTTTTTTTTGTCATTTAATGCACTCACAATTACCTACTGAAGCTGTCTAAATAATTATTTTGACAAGATTCTTTCGATGCAAAGTACACTCGAATCTCCCAATAACGACGAAATTTCTTTTTTCAAATGGCACACCAATTGCGCATGCGTCAAATTAATTGCGCATGCGTATTGCGTATAATATAATATTTTTTAGCATTTCAAATTGCGCGCTAATAGAAACCAATCAGATCCCGGAGCGCAACGCATGCGAAGTGGTATCAAGTGAGATTTTAGGATCATGCATAGGGATGGGATAGTGACGCTGACCGAATGGTTAGGTATTACGTGACTGGTAATTACCGGTCATGACGGTAAAGTTTTACCAAATTGGTAAAACTGTTATTTTTCAGCATAAAAACTTTTTTTTCAAGTGTAAACATTTGAAAAGTACTTCGTATTCATTAAATTGTATTATACACCACAATTAAAGTATTTAATTAGCGGAAAGTAGAAAAACGAGTCTAAGAAGTAAGTTTTACGCAAACGTAGCAGACGACAGCAGCTGACAGCAATATGTTTATGGTATCATAACCTCAATTTTTTAAATCTTGCTGATCTTGCTGAAT
>UCOK01009394.1:0-15834 GCA_900474325.1 Synergus umbraculus | reverse complement strand
TTTGACTACAAATATTCATTTTCTGAAACGGAGATATGCACACCGAGCAGACAAATCGCCTTTGTGATATTTCTGACATGTCAAGTGATATCAAAAAAGTTCCTGACGCGACAAATTTTTATTTCGCAAAGTTCCGCAAAGTCTCTTTCAGAGTTTGAAAGTTTATATTGTGGAAGGACCGCGTACAAAAGGTTTTTTTCATCTAGTGACGGTGTTGTGTCTATAAAATAGTGAAAAGTGGAGATTCTTTGAAAATCGTCATCTCTTTCCGCGATTTGGCTGCTCGGTGTGCATTTCTCCGTTTCAGAAAATGAATATTTGTAGTCAAAATATTCATTTTCTCAAGAAAAACGCGATGCATTTTTTATAAGATGCACTCTAGGATTTCGTCATACCCGAAATATTTGGCGAGTTTCTTTTATTTATCCCGAAATCTACTCTTTAAATTAAATACGGGGGCAGGGCCGTCTTTATTATTGGGAGCACTCAAAAAATTTTCCAACGCCCTTAAAGTATTTTTTAGAATTTTTTCAGAATTTTTTACAATGTTATATAAGTTATAAACTCTATTTTTTTGTTTAAAAAACTCTAAAATGCAGTATTTCTCAGAACAAACCCAATATAAAAATTGTATTTTTTTCAACCCTGTTCTTGAGGTGTTTATTTTCATCTTTGAATCTGAATCTAAATTCATAATATTCAATTTCGAAAAATCCAAGATGGCGGAATTCAAGATTTTTTGAATTTTTGAATGTTGAATTTTGTAAATCTGACTTCGGATTCGTAATTAGCGACCCCAAAAACCCCCTAAGGGGCGTGTGACTGTAAAATTTCTTTCTTAAAAAAATGTGTGCCGCAAAGGGTTAATATCCTCCAAAATTCTTATTAAAATTACTTAATATCCCACATAAAATCTCGTAAGATCTCTTAAAATTATTTAAAACCCCTGAAATGTCATGAAATCTATTAAAATTCCTGACAATCCAATAGAATTTCGTAAAACCCCTTGAAAGTCCTTAAAAAATAACTTAATATCTAATAAAATATCGTAAAATATCTTAGAAGTATTTAAAAATCCATGGAATTCCGTAAAATCGCTCGATTCCTTTAAGTCTTTTAAATTACTTAATATTCTGTACAATATCTTAAAATCCCTTTAACATCCTTTAAAATCTGTTTAAAGTCCTTTAAATTTAGTAAACTTACTTGATATTCTTTAAAATTCCAAAACCGATCGTTATATATCCCTTAAAATTACATTAAGTTACTCAAAATACTATGAAATCTCATTAAAATTCTTTAAATTCCTGAAAATCAACTAAAATTTCGTAAAATCCTTTGAAATTTCATAAGATTCCTCAAAATACTGTGAAATCAATTAATATTTTTTAAATCTCAATAAAATTGGAAAAATCTTTTTAAATTCATTATTATTCCAGGTTCCATGAAATCTCATTAATTCCTAAAAATCTCTTAAAAGTTTCTTAAATTACTTAAAATTCCACCAAATATATTATAGTCAAATCCCTTAAATTACTTTATAATCCCAAAAAATCTCATAATTCTGATCATGCTAATGCAGTGCTTTCGACTGCGGATAGAAGTAAGATTTCGTTCTACAAATTTTTCGATTAACGAACAAGGCTCACAAAGGGCCTAGGGGGATAAATATATGGAAAAGTAATGAAAAGTTGCCCCTGCATCTATCAAATCGATATTACCACCATAGATGGGCAACCATATTTCTGTGATGCGATTCTTATGAATCCTGCGAGTGACGTCCCATTTAAAAAGGTACAGAAAGGATCAAGAAAGACATGATCATGTTTCAGAAAAAGTTTGAATATTTTTGAGATAAAGTAGGCCAAAGGTAATAAAGTTTTGGGAAGCAAGTAAAGAAACTCGACATTTGCGGTACTGCACGATGACAGGAAGATCAAGTGATTTCTTTGAAGTTCTTAAAGAGCCATTCCCATTTTTTCGAGCTCGCTCATTTTGTCTCCTCGCTCAAGCTGAGAAAAGCGACGACTGTGAATGAGTCATGAGTGTAAAGAAAAACGCGTTAAATCTTTCCGAGCTAGAGGAAAAACACGAGTACCTTCTGTCAAAACGAATGTTTCTCTTTCCTTGCCCCACCGAGTCGATTAGCGTCTGTCACTAATGTCACTACATTGCCACTGATATTTATTATTTGTCCCTTTGACGATTTTTCAACCTAAAGTTATTCTTCACTCAGGTCACCCTAATCAGAAGAAAACTCCAATCGCTTTTAAATTGCAGACATTTAAAAAAACAAGTTGGTTTTTAATAAGTGAACATGTTTCAAGAATTCAGTCGCATTCAGTAGAAAACAAATTTCCTAAAATACATATGGATACAATCAAATTCAGTTCAATTTATACGAATTTAATTAAATTTCTTGGAAATCATTCATTTTCTCTAGAATGTAAAAAATGTCCCTGAAAATAGTCAATTTCATGAGAATTTAAATAAATTCACCAAAATTTAATCGCATTCCCTAGAATATAAAAAATGTCCAGAAAATAGTCAAATTTATGAGAATTTGAATAAATTCATAAAAATTTAGTCGCATTCTCTAGAATGTAAATAAATATCTTTAAATATACAGACAAATCTAAAATTGCACTTAAATCCCTAGAAATCACTTCAAATCATTTTAAATTATTGGAAATCCCTTGGGATGATTAGAAATCCCTTCAAATAATTGAAAATATCTTAAAATCATTAGGAATTTCTAAAAGTTATTAGATATCTTTCAAAGTTTCTAGAAATATTAAATATCGCGAATAAAGGGTTACCGAGAAATTGCGTGGAGAGTCGATATCTTGAAATCATCTTAAAATCTTTGCAGTCTTTTCAATTTGTTGTTATCTTTTGCAATCCCCAGAAATCTTTATAATTAAAACAAAAACCTATTGAGAAAATCTTAAAATCTCTTGAAATCTATGAATCTTAAATTTGATCTCCACTAAATAATCGAGTACTGAACCCCTCAATCCAAATGAAACTCCAAGCAGATTTAACTAAAGTAGTTGTACTAGGCCGATACTTTAACATTAAAGTAATGTTAAAGTATAGTTAAGGTGTAGTTAAGTTAACGTTAATGTAATGTTAAAGTATAGATAAGGTATAGTTAAGGTAACGTTAAAGTATAGTTAAGTTATAGTTAAAGTAACATATCGTTAAGGTATAGTTAAGTTAATGTTGAAGTATAGTGAATGTAATGTTAAAGTATAGTTAAACTAATGCTAAAATTTAAATAAGGTAGAAGGTAGAATTAAATAAAACCAAACGATACTTCAAATCAATCTCATTTTATTTTATGATATTTATAAAAATTTCCTACAATATATTTAAAATCTACTATTTACAATATTTATAAACTCCCGACAATATAATATATACCGCGATTTAAAAATGGAATAGAACCTTGCTCGACGGATAAGTGGTCCCGCATCAGCCTAGTACATCTACTAATTAATTTAATTAAAAATTAAAATTTACTTAATATGCTAACAAATGCTTTATGATCTTTTCTTATTAACTTGAATGATTGCATATGCTGATAATGTATTTTCACGGACAAAGAGTTAAAAAAGATAAATAAATAAATTATTCATGATACGGAAATACATGTGATCCTAAAAGTGCGTAGCTAACAAGTGCCCGATCAATTTTATTTCGACTGACATGTTTGGAATTTTACCCTGTGCCCTTGATCAGGTGGCGATGGTGTTTGAATAATACAAGAAGTGATAATTTGTGACAGAGGATTTTATTCGATGGCTATAGCGACTTAAATATAATCAGACGAAGCATCTGTCCTCTACTATAGTGGCATATAGTATGTAGGACAGATGCTGCGGTCGAAGCATCTGTCCCGCAGCGCTTGGCCCGTATTCTCTGTAATCACGGGGAGCTGAATAGATAATAAAGAGTATCGCACTCCACCTCTGGAAGAGGCTTACTCCAGAGATTCATTGTCATTTGGTGACTACACGCACTTTTAGACAAATCGGCGTAAACGCTCACAAAGCACTTCGTCACATGAGATTCGTATGTTGTTGGGGTTCATTCAGTAGTGCATAGAGAGAAAATATATTGCTAGTAAATACTACCTTTCTCTATCGAGTCCAACACCCTGATCCAAACTCAAACACTCCATTAATATGTGTCAAACTCTCTCTTGAACAAGTAAATAAATTTCGTGCCTATATTTACCAACCACAACTATTTTTATCGACACATATGGATAGGTCTGTTTTTTTAATAAGGAGAACAACTGTTTTCAAAAATGTCTGCCATTTGTAAGCGATTGAAATTCTCTAGGGAATTTAATTAAATTCGCGTGAATAATTGTACTGAATTTGACTTAATTCTAGGAAATTTTACACAACTTCCCTAGTAGAAATTGGTCTAGTTTTTCCTTAACACTCAAGTAACTCGTAGGGCTGAAATGGGGTAAAACTATAGACTAGAGGAACTGGGTAGTGAGTATTTAGAGTCTAACTAGAATTTCCTGAATAGATTTCAATGAGGAAATCCTTGAATAGTAATCAATGAAATTTTCACTTGGAGGAATGAAAATTTGTAAAGTCTAGGACGTTTAATTAATGAGTTTATTAATAAATGACGTTTAACGTTTAATGACGCTTAATGACGTTAATTGAGTTCTGGAAAATTAAAGTAAATTATATTATAAAATATTTTGAAAGTTTAAAATGTGGTTTAAAATATAATATAATTGTGATTCATAAGATTCCAAAGGGTTTCAGAAAAAATATAGATATTTTCAGTATTTTTTACGAGTTTTAAGGATACTTCAAGGAATTTAATTCCATCGCCATTTATAAGCATTAAAACTAAAGAAAAAAAAACTTGTTGTAAACATAGGAAATAATCCTTACTCAAATTGCTTTTAAAACCCTCGATTTCTTCTTTTAAGTATTTAATATTTATTAGAAAATCCTCGGGGGTTGGAAATATACGACGACGAAGACGAATGCCGCAATTTAGTCAGAGATTCCAGAAAATTTACAGCCTCGCAATTTACATTTACCACAAGTGCAGTGGATCTTGTCCGAGTTTAAGTTTTACAATTTACACTTATACAGGCTGCGCTCATATGTTATCCCGACTCAGCAATTTGATGTGAGTGAAACTTTAAATAACTGAGGAAAATCTTTCTTTGAGCATTCCAAAAAAGGCATGTAAAAAGTTGTCCTGAGTTCGCAAACGCAAAAGTTGGGGCGTTGACGTTCGAAAGGCGAAACTGGTGAGCTTGGTTGCGCCCGGGGAGATTATGGTAATGCAGGCAGACGTTTCGGGGTCGTAAAAATAATACGATAGTGTCTTGGCTCGGCTACCGGGTACTTTTGCCTGCTCGCGTGCACGGTGATTCATTCTCGCGAACAAGCGCAAGTGCCTGTGTGTGAAAAAAAGGGAGAATGTCACCATCACGTTCCAATCTGCTCTTATTTAGTCAAGTGACAATATATTGTCAGATTCAAGGACAATCGAGACTTCCTATCTGTTGAGTCTAAGTTATTAGTTTACCAAAATTGGAATCATTCTATATTATAGAAAAATTTATTGTGCTTTAAATATTTAGGTAATAATCAAATTGCACAAATAACACATCACGTACTCAACAAGTCTTTGGTATAGGGCCGTCCATAAACCACATGGACAATTTTTCAACACTTTTTGACCCCACGGGTCCCCTCGTGGACCAGTGTGGAAATTTGCTATACCTCCCCCCGCCACGCACAACTGTCCACGTTATGTACTCTCTGAATCTGAATTAGTAATAAGTTACTAATGAAATAGTGCCAATTCGTATTTTTACTATATCATTTAGTTAAAAACTACTAATTTACAATAAAATAGTACTAATTCATTTAGTAAGGCTCACTAATTGATTTAGTAGGATCCTTCAAACGTTACACAAATCAAATACACTCTTTAAATTCCTTGGAGGGAAAATTGGATCAAATCTAGCTTCAAGACTGGAGTGAATGCTAATCCACTCCATTAGAGTGATTAAGTCACTCCATTGAAGTCAGCAGCTTGACTCCATTCTGTTGGTGTGACTCTTTCACTACAAAATGCAGTGACTTATGTTCACAGCAAATAAGAGTGACCATGCCTATCACTCCTTTTTTCACTCCATCCGTTGGTGTCATGCAGCTCACATCCACTTCTTTTGGAGCGATCAGCCACACCATTTGGAGTGACCAGTCACTCGAACTTATAGAGTCATTCGCTACTCTATTGGATGTTACGCTTCACTCCAAAGGGAGAAGCTCACTTATGGATAGAAGTTGGAGTGAGAATTCACTCCATTGGAGTGGAATCTCACTCCAAGAAATTTAGAGAGCATTCTCTGATGAGAATGTAATTATTTAATATAGATAGGGTAGGGGGAGGAGGGAATGAGAGAAGTGGTAGAAAGAAAAAGAGGAAAGGGTGATGATAATATTTTAGAAAATCATTTATGATTGGGAAAGGAGGAAGGTAAGGAAGAATGGTATGAGAGAAGTCGGACGAAGAAGGCAGGTTCAGATTCAGAGGAGGAGTGAAATAAGTTGGAGGAAATAGAATTACGCGAAAGTAGGAGATAAAAACATGAGAAGTGGAAGGAGGGGGATACAAGTGCTAAAGAAAAGTGGGAGGAGAATTGGAGAAGGGGAAAGTGGCAGGAGGGGGATGTGAAGGTGTGAGGGGGTGAAAATGGTGAGCAGTGGTTGAGGTGGTGTATAAGGCCGGGGAGAAGAGGGTGGCACAAATGAAAGGAGGATTAATGGAAGAGTGAGTGTGGGTAAGGAAAAGAGAGGAGGGGAAATTCTGTGACGTTGAGAGGTGCGATGAGGGGGCACATTTGAAGGAGGAATATGGGTGGAGGGGAAGTTAGAGAAGGGAGAAATGTGAAGCTGGGAAGGGGAATGTGAAGTTTATGAGTGGAAGAGGAAGGGGGATGGTTGTTTATAGGAAGGGGCAGTAGTAACAGAAGTGACAGAAGGGGTAATGGAAGTGTAAGGAGGGGGAAGGGGTGAATGTGATCGGTGGTGTGGGGAGTATGAGGGTACTGAGGAGGAGTGAAATAAGTTGGAGGAAGTAGAATTAGGTGAAAGTAGGAGGTAAAAGCAAGAGAAGTGAAAGGAGGGGGATACAAGTGCTAAAGAAAAGAGGGAGGAGGATTGGTGAAAAGGAAAGTGGTATGAGGGGGTGGATGTGAAGGTGGAAGGGGGTGAAGATGGTGAGCGGTAGTTGATGTGGTGTATAAAGACGGGGAGAAGAGGGTGGCAGAAGTAAAAGGAGGGTTATTGGAAGAGTGAGTGTGGGAAAGGATAGAGGTGGTGTGGGGAAGAGGGAGGAGGGGAAATTCGGTGGCGTTGATAGGTGCGATGAGGGGGCACATTGGGAGGAGGAATATGGGTAGAGGGGAAGTTAAAGAAGTAGAAATGTGAAGCTGAGAAGTTGGGAAGGGGGATGTGAAGTTTTTGAGTGGAAGAGGAAGGGGGATGGATGTTTATAGGAAGGGTCAGTGGTGACAGAACTGAAAGAAGGGGTAATGGAAATGTAAGGAGGGGGTAGGAGTGGATGTGATGGGAGGGGGTGAGAGAGAAGAAGGAGAGTCACACAAATCTAATACATTCTCTGATGAGAATGTAATTATGTATATATAGGAAGGGAAGGGGGAGGAAGGGATGAGAGAAGTGGTAGAAAGGAGTAGGAGAAAGGATGAAGAAAATATTTTAGAAAATTATTTGTTATTGGGAGAGGAGGAGGGAGAGGAAGAATGGGATGAGAGAAGTCGGACAAAGAAGGAGGGAGAAAGGGTTGTGAGGGTATCGAGGAGGAGTGAAATACGTTGGAGGAAGTAGAATTAGGCGAAAGTAAGAGGTCTTTACCTCCTAATGGATAATGGAATTGTAAGGAGGGGAAAGGAGTGAATGTGATCGGCGGGGTTGAGAGAGAAGAGGGAGAAGGATGGGGGTGGGATGATAGAACTGAGTGGTGGGGTGAGTTGAGGAGGTGGAATAGTTGGATGTCAGCATGTGTGAAGGGAAGTGGAGAATACTGTTGGGAGGGGACTGAGGAATGAAGAGGGGGTAAGGGTGTCAAAATTATTCTGTTACGACTTATTACATGGGGGTGGGGAGAGGAAAAAATGTTATAATAGGGAGAGAAATTATTACTTAAAATTCTCTTAAACGAAATTGAATTAGGAGAAATGGACCAATTTACAGGTGGCGCTACTGTATTGAGAAAATGAAATAAAATGAGAAAAAGAAAGAGTCGTTTGAGAAGGTTGCGAATGACTCGAAGTCAGGGAGGCAAAATTTACGAGCATTAAAGAACTCGTTATTTTCAAGCAAGAAAGTACCCGCGTTTCAATATCGTCGTTAATTAAAACCGAGTGTCCAAGCTGATCGGTGCACGAAAGAAGAATTCTCACAGGAAGGAAGGTAAAGCAGGCAGGATACGTCTGATCGAAACAGCAAAATCTTTGCAGTTTATTTGCATATCAAGGATCGATTTATGCCCATTAGCGAATCGGTATGTTGTGTAACACGAAAATTAATGCCAACGTGTAGGTTTGTTTATATCTACATAAAAGGGAATTAAATCAGAATTCTTATTTTCTATGTAGGAAGACATGAATTATATATGAATTTAAGTGTTCAGTGTTTCTTTCAATGGTAATGATTATCAACTAGCATTACCAGTTGTGCGCTGATTGCGAATTTCACTTATTGTTTTTAAAAAAAAAATCAATTTAATTATTAATTAAAAAGTCACTGCAATAATATTTCTTTCACTGATTTCGAATTTTAAAAGCTGTAATTTTCCATGGCATATGTTTTCACAACTTTGACATTCAACCTTCTAAAATTGAGTCGCTTATTTTTAAAGAAGCAGAAATTCCGCATTTTTATGACGGGACCACGTGGACTCACATTTTTGCGATTTGCAGCTCGTAACACTGAAAGGTACGACCAATTTTTCAGACCTGGAGACAGTTATGTGCACTTGCTGAAATGAGGGAAAAATGGAGATGACCGTTAAACGAATCGGGTGCAAAAAGCGGTTAACTTCAAGAAAGATCTTCCAGCTTGATAATCAGCCGCTGTAGCTTTATACTCTTTCCATATTATATGTATAACGCTATCGCTAAATCTACTATCATCGTCAGCAAATCTCGCATGTAATTTGCGTGAAATACGCACTAAAAAAGCGGCTTCCACTTGACACGAGCGCTCTTACCTTATCTCACCAGAAAACTTATTTTATATCATGTTATAAAAAAAATCGAAAAAAAGTCATCGAAGTAACTAGCTCGTAAATTAAATTAAGTAGCCTTAATCTACAGATAAATCATTCATACTGGTATCAGCTTTTCATCCCATAATTCAAACTAAGTTACATAGAAAAAATGACAATGTAATAACATGCAATAAAATGCAATTGTATGAATATATATTATTATAAATAAAGGAGAATTAAATTTAAATTTTTTAATTTGAAACCTTAGTATTATTGTTTAATTTCATGAATCTCAATGTCTTTTACAATATTTCATCCAATCCATTTAACATCCTGCAAAATCTAGTAAAATTATATAAAATTTTTTCAAATATCGTTAAATCTTTTAAAATCATTGAAAATCCTATGAAATCTCTTAAAATTCCTGAGAATTCTATGAAAATATGTATACCCCTTAAAATTACTTAAAATTCCACTAAATATCATAAAATCCTTGAAATTACTTCAAATGCCATAAAATTTCATGAATTTTTTTTTAATTTCCTAGAATCCAAATACATATCGTAAAGTCGTTTGAAATTCCTGAACATTAATTAAAATCTCATGAAATCTCTTTAAAGTTTCTAGAATCACTTAAAATTTCAAAAAACATCGTTAAATCCTTTTAAATCCTGTAAAATACCTGAAAATACAAGGAAATTTCGTAAATTCCCTTAAAATTTCTCTAGATTCCATAAAAACGCAATAACTGAGTGAAATTCATAAAAATTTTTGTAAATCACAATGTATTTCATAAAATTCCTTGAAATTCCGTGAAATCCTTTAATATTTCCAAATTTAAATAAATTTCGTAAACTTCTGTACAATTTTGCTCACAGAAACTGTTCTAATAACGAAAATAATCTGAACATTATTTTCAACCAATATATGGGTTTTAACAACAATGTTCCAATATTTTTGCGATAAATGGTAACATCATTTTTTTAAGATAGGATTATCTACAGTACTTATATTACTATATACATTTGTTCACATTTATTCAGGTAGAGATATATATATATATATATATATATATATGTATATATGTATACGCAAATGCATAAAAGTTGTATATAAAAGTTGTATTAAAAGATTTTATGAGACGGGAAGTTGACACTTGAGGAAAAAAGTCGGTTAAAAATGAAGTTTTTTGTTTTGATTTGAAAAATTTACGAACATGCGGAAAGGAGAGTAAGGAGAGCAATAATGCTACAAGAGGCAAGAAAAATTGGGGCAGGCCAATAAGGTACATGGCGCATATTTTTTCAAATTTACGAGGCACTCAATGATGTTCTCAGCGTGTCTAATATTACCGTAAGGCCCTGACAGTAAGGTCACGAGTACGTCGACGTGTAACGTATATAACGTTTGTCGTATAAAGTCATATATATATATACGTATATATTGAAGAAAATACAAATTTAGCTGGCTTCTTAGACCCAGATCTGCACATATGCTGTTTGTCGACGTTATTTCTGTTTTGGTACACGAACGACAGCATCCGGTTCATGCTGGACAAACCCTCGAAATTAACCAGCCCCCTCACTTATCTTAGAAACCATAAATTTCTCCGATATCACGTTCAAAATTCCTTCATGGACAAAAATAAAAATTTCAACACATTTCTATTTCAATAATTGCGCCAAGAATTCGACATACTTGGTGACAAATTGTTAATCTTGATTTCATTGGGATTTTCTTCCAGGAACTAGAATAATGTCTTTAAAAAATTGGTCACACCCCATCCCCTGTTTTGGAGGTCACACCCTCTAGTCGGGGGCTCGCATCTTTTCTTAAGAAAATCCCATTTAAAAAATTATTTTTAGTCATCCACCGACATCCTTTCTTTTTAATTGAAAAAGGGTTGGGGCGTGACCAAATATTTTCCATATTCATATTCGCTTTTTAGTATAAAAAAAATATTTAAAAATAGATGATACAATTCCACACCTCCTTCCCCTAATTGATGAAGGATAAGGGTGTGACCTAATAGATATTTTCAAGGTTCAGATTTGCTTATTAAAAAAAAACCTACCAAATATTTTCAAATTTATTTGCTAAAAATATTTAGTTCACACCCCCTTCCCCAATTTGGAAATTGATAGGGGTATGACTATATATTTCCAAGATTCACGTCTTTTATGAAAAAATCATACATATTTATAAAAAGCTAGTTACCCCTTTCCATTAATTAATAGTGAATAGGGGTGTGACCAAATATTTTCAAAACATCCTCTAATCTAATTAAAAAGCGATAAGAGTTGTGAAAAAATATTTGACCATACCCCTCCCAAATTCTAGAAGGTGTAGGGGTGTGACCAAACATATTTTTTAAACATCTTCTACTCTAATTAAAAAATATTTGGTCATACCCCTCCTATATTTGAAAGGGTGTAGGGGTGTGACCAAATATTTAAAAAAAACCTGTTCTAATTAAAGAGCGATAAGAGTTATGAAAAAATATTTTGAAGTAATAGTGTAACAGTCTCGAATATCTGCAATATTTTTCCTCCTCTTGTCTGAAAAATGAATTTTTATTTTGACTATCGTGTAGAGTTTGAAGCATTATCTATCACCTGCTGTTCGCATCCAACTTTTACTTTCAGTTTATTTTCTTAGGTTTCATTTGTCGTCTCGACGCAATCGATCTTTCTCAACGTGGAAAATAAATATACGAACGCGGAGTGGAAGATGCATCGTTCGGCAAAAACTACGAATGACTGTAGAGAAAAATTGTTTCGATATTTTAGAATGGAGTAAAAGTTTATCTTCCAGAAGAAATAAATAGAAAAAATATGAATATCCCATTAAATTATTGTAATAATACTTCCAGAGAAAAAAAAAAAGATTATAAGATGATTACTGTTAATTTAAGAATCTATTTCTGATGGGGAAAATGTATTATTACATCAAGTCTGTAGACGTATAGCCACGAGGCATTATTGATTTTTCATTCTCGGAAATTGTATTAGCCTAAAGTCTTGGAATAGGAAAAGATCGCGTGCGACCTGTATATTTTTTAAATAATGTTTAGGTAACGGACCAACTTCAAGGAATCTCGACCCATCAAAGTTGGGTTAATAGGCAATCAAACCTTTTATAAATGGGGATAAAGAAAAGGAAAAGAAACTAAAATATTGTCTTCAATAATCTTGAATGAAAAAACCGTTCATATAGCAAACAAATTAAGACTATTTTGATCCAGTTAATTAAGCTAAATTATATCTAGCAATGTTGAAATGTTTTCTTTTAAAAAACCATATTTGAAAAAATAATTTAACAATTTTAATACCAGCCATCACAGTACTTATCGTTATTAAAAAAGGTGACAAGGTAATTTTTTAAAATAAAAATTGGTTTAAAAAGAGTTACGTACAGGATTTTCGTCAGAGTTCAAAACATTTTTTAACAGGGATCATTTCAAGAGATTTCAGGGATTTCAAGATACGTTGAGTGGTTTAAAGTAATTGTAATTCCAAGGAATTTTTTAAGAATTCTAAGAAGTTTAAAGATTTTCAATAGATTTCATTAAATTTCTGGGTATTTTAATGATTATAAAGAATTGCAAGCGATTTAAACTGACTTAAAAAGATTTAAAGGGTCTTAAAGTATTTGAAAGTATTTTTGAAAAATGCAGAAGAACTTAATTTTAATTTTTAAGAAATTTCACAAGAGTTCAAGAGATTTTAAGTGATTTTAAGGAATTTCAAGGAATTTTTAATGAATTTAAACAGTTTTTAGGATTTGAAAGAGCTTTCGTAAGTTTCAAGGCATTTTTAGTGTTTTTAAAGAATCTTAACAGAATTTTTTAAAAAGATTTGAGAAAATTCAAAGGGATTTCAAGAGATTAAAAAAAATTCAGAAATTTTAGGAAATTTTAATAGATTTCACTACGAAATACAATTATTAAATATTAGAAATTATTTGAAAAGTTCTGAAGGACGTTTCGAGGATTTTCCAGGACTCAATAGGTTTTCAGGACTTTCAAAGGATATCAACAGATTTTGCGGGCTTTCAAGCATTTTAAGCGATTTTAAACAGTTTCGTAAGAGTTTTTCAAATTATTTCAACGGATTTGGAAAATTCCTAGGGATTTCATAGAATTTTAAGAAATTTGAGGAGTTTCAAAGGCTTTCTAAAGAAGATTAGATATATAAATGAAATTAAATTTCAGGAAATTTAAAAAAATTTCATTGGATTTCTACAGTGGTTGGGATTTCAAAAGAGTTCAATGGAATTTTAATGATTTTCAAAAGATTTCATAAAATTTCTAAATATTTTAATGATTATAAAGAATTGGAAGCGATTTAAACTGATTAAAAAAGAGTTTGAAAGTATTTGAAAGGAATACAGAAGAACTTAATAATTTTTAAAAAATTTCACAAGATTTCAAGTGATTTTAAGGAATTTCAAGCTATTTTTTAATAATTTAAACAGTTTTTAAGATTTCAAATAGCTTTCGTAAGATTTCAACGCATTTTTGGTGATTTTAAAGAATCTTAAATATTTACTTAAGAAGATTTGAGTAAATTCAAAGGGATTTCAAGAGATCAAAAAAAAACTTTTAAATTTAAAGAATTTTTAACAGATTTCAACGGATTCTAAAAAATTTAAACGATTGTAAGAGATTTTATTCGATTTTAGCGAATATCGAGAAATTTCGAAAGATTCTAAATAATTTTAAGAAATTACCAGCGATTTGAGGTGATCTTAAAGTTTCTTTTTAAAGGGTTTGAAAATGATTTAAAAGATTTGAATTAATAAAAGTTGCAAGTGTCAAATAAAAATATTTATATTGATTATTCGGAAAAGTTCCCTCAAATCGAAAACCCAATTTCCACACCAAAAATAAAATCAAGAACAATTCGCGGATTTTTTTTTCAATTGCCGTAAACTTCCCAGATTTCCTTAAATTCCCAAACAATTGACACCCTCGATATAGTATATATTTAAATTTTGTTTTAAGATTTTAAATTAAATAACTTAAAATCAAAAATCTTAATTGCAAGGCTTTAGAATTATGCAATGTCAAATTGTAATCATATACCGTTGATATATCAACGGTAGCCACTCACATAATAGAGTTTCAATACAAAACAAGCAGAAAAAAGAAGATACTTTAAAAGTAACTCAAATTTCCCTAGGGTCGAAAATATCGAACCAGCCCTGCAAATATATCTATATATGTATTTGAATTAGAGACACAGGAACATATACTGAATAACAGAAGCAGAAGACTCCCCCTTTCGACTCTGGAGAGATGTCCTTGAACGAGATGGCGTAGTATCGATCCCCATAACCCTTCCCCCAAATCTGCAACCCTCGCACATCACGCTCCGGTAATTTCGTACGCGCCGTTTTGCACTCGATAAAGAGTTTTACATCTCGCGTAAATCCATATATGCAACGCACCAAATGTCGAGTGTACAATCCACATTCCCGTATACACTGAGGAAAAACTCTAAAATACAGGCTGCTCGCAACAGAGAAGAGTAAAACAGAGAAAATAGTAAATTTCCAGACTTTTTATACGAATTTAAGACGGAGGTTTAAATTTCAGTTTATTTCATCCTGCAGAGATTAAAAAAGTAGCAATTTATTCTTCTCGAGAAATTGAATTAGCGTTAAATGTTTAAAACTTTTTTTTAGATGCGTTCTACATTTTTTTAAGCGTTGTTATATGAAATCTGATTATTTATACGTGTTTTTTTTTAATATACGAAGGATTTTTTAATTTTAAAAATTTTGTCACGACCCCTACTAGTTACAAATGAGAGAAGGGGGTGTGACCGAATATTTTTTCTATGTAAGAGTATTTCGAGAAAAGCGAATTTAAATATTGAAAATATTTGGTTACACCCTCTGTCATTCTTAAGATAAGGGGAAGAATACATTTTGTAAATAGGATTTCTTTTACAAAAGAAGTGAGTCTTAATCTTGCAAATATTTAGTCGCACCTCTATCTCTTTCCTGCTAAAATATTTTTTCAAGTTAGGGTATTTAAAAATTGAATTCGAGCCTTAAAATAATTGGTCATACCCCTGTCCATTTCAACTAAGGAGAGGGGTGTGACCACATTATGCCCGGTAGGATTTTGTTAACGAAGAAAACGAACCTCGTCCCACCCCAACTATTTACAAATTGTAAGAAGGGTATGTGGAGGGGCATGACTTTTTTTCCAGAAAATAAACCAGTCTTACTTTAGGAAATATTTGGTCAAGCCCCTAAGATTTTCAAATTGGCGGAGTGGTATATGACCCTATATTTTTACTGTGTATGACTTTTTGTAAAGAAACAACTCTAAACCTTGTAAATATTTGATCACACTCCAAATAATTTTCCGATTAAGAGGTCACACCTCTTATTAGGGGAGTGATATTTGATCATACCTCAAAGGCCCGTACCCAGGTTTTTTTCGGGGGGGGGGGGCAGATTCAAAAGTAATATCATCGAATATCGATAATTTTTTCTACATATAGCACATAACATAACTTTCTGAAATTT
>UCOK01009393.1:0-30666 GCA_900474325.1 Synergus umbraculus | reverse complement strand
TGCTTGCGGATATGGGACTGACGTTAATAAAGTCTAAACTACCATATTTCTAATCTCTTGAATTTTCTAATACAACCAATCATTTTTTGCAGGTATGGAATCTGACCAACTGCAGATTGAAGATCAATCACAATGGTCACTCTGGTTATCTGAACACTGTTACCGTATCTCCAGATGGTTCCCTCTGCGCATCTGGTGGCAAGGTAAGGAATTGGCAATATTTCACTTTTATAAGGATATTATTTTTATGATTCTTTGTACTATCAATTCATATGATGAAACTTTTCAATTAAACATGAACTCTATGAGTGCTTGCGGATATGGGACTGACGTTAATAAAGTCTAAACTACCATATTTCTAATCTCTTGAATTTTCTAATACAACCAATCATTTTTTGCAGGTATGGAATCTGACCAACTGCAGATTGAAGATCAATCACAATGGTCACTCTGGTTATCTGAACACTGTTACCGTATCTCCAGATGGTTCCCTCTGCGCATCTGGTGGCAAGGTAAGGAATTGGCAATATTTCACTTTTATAAGGATATTATTTTTATGATTCTTTGTACTATCAATTCATATGATGAAACTTTTCAATTAAACATGAACTCTATGAGTGCTTGCGGATATGGGACTGAAGAAAATTATATTCTTCTGAGTTCCAACTTCAAAACCTAAACATAAATCTAATTATGTTCTTCTTATTACAGGACTGCAAAGCTATGTTGTGGGACTTGAACGATGGAAAGCACTTGCACACTTTGGATCATAATGACATCATTACCGCCTTGTGCTTCAGCCCCAACCGATACTGGTTGTGCGCAGCTTTCGGACCCTACATTAAGATCTGGGATCTTGAAAGTAAGGAAATGGTCGAAGAGCTCAAACCAGAGATCGTCTCTGCTACAAGCAAGGCTGAACCTCCTCAGTGCTTATCTCTAGCCTGGTCTACTGATGGACAAACCCTCTTTGCCGGATACTCTGACAACACCATCAGAGTATGGCAAGTGTCTGTATCTACGAGATAGATACATTTTGTATAAAATTGCAAAAATAAACATGTCTTCAGACTGAAAACCAAATTTGTGAGACTAGCACTACTTTATTTTAAGTTTATTTTTAAGTTACTTTTCTTAATAAAAATTTTTTAAATTCCAAGAAAAATTATTAATTATTTTAACTAACAAAAATAGTATTAGTATGAGATCTTAAAAGGTTGTCAGCCTATTAATTAGTGATTTAATTTATTCCGAAAAAATATTACAGTAGCTAAAGTTTTATTGATATATAAAAACAAAACATACATTTTGATATAATATAAATTATATTTTCTCTAATATATATCATTCATAAATATACAACTAATGCAAAATTTCACTGAACAGTATTCTTCGAGTAAATTATTCAGTTTATTATTTATCCTTTGCAGTAGTGGAAACTTCTGAAATTTTATTTTCAAGTTTCTCGAATTCTACTTTTGCAATTTTGTCAACTTCATCTTCCACCTGCATAACACCTAAAACTTCAGGTATGTAAAATTGCATCATATTTTGCACGCCTTTTCTGAGTGTCACCACAGAACTAGGGCAACTCGTACATGAACCTTGCATTTTAAGTTTAACGATGCCCTCTTCAAAGCCCTGAAATTCAAAGTAAATTTTTAATGCAAATTTTGAACTAACGTTTCTTACATTATTTGAAAATACTTACCACAAAAACAATATCTCCGCCATCTTCTTGAACTGTAGGCCGAATCCGGGTATCAAGTAATTCCTTTATCATCTGTACGATTTCATCATCATCTTCACTGATTTCTGTAAAAATCATGTTTTGATAAACGTAAAATTGTTAACATTTTAACTTTATCGTAAACATAGAAAGCTACATAACAACTCACGAGTACTTGAAGTCGGTTGCTCATCAGTAAGTACAGGTAGACCACTTGCAAAAAAGTCCATGATAGTAGCAAATATTTCTGGCTTCAATATATTCCAATCAACGTCTTCATCGAGTTTTGTTACAGTAATAAAATCTGCACCAAAAAATACGGCTTTAACTCCTTCAATTCGAAAAAGCATTTTTGCAAGTTGGGAACAATTTGCGTCAGCAACTGTTGGAAAATCTTTTGTTTGTCCTTTTTCCAGAACAGGAACACCAGGTACGAACTTCAAACTATTTGGATTTGGAGTATCTTGCGTTTGGATAAACATTGATCGTTTTTGAATGTAGGAAAAACTCGATTGATCCTTACGGAGGTTGCAGAGGAATTTTGTCTCTAGACTTCGGCATTCTGTGTGGATGTGCTGAAATTGCTTATCCAAACTTCTGAAACAAAAAATAGAAGTTACACAAAACCGGAATAATAATTTGCATGATTCGCCTAATTTTTATAAATTGATTAAAGTTTCAACCGGTCTACAAATTAATACCAGTTAATACAAAGAGACTGACATTAAGACTTACTTTGAACATAAGCAAATAGAATTTGTTCTTCCTGCTAAAAGCCGCCTGGCGAAAACGGATTTGCTTAGTAGTTTTAATTTATCCATAATAACTATCGAAGCCGTCTACATTTGTTGATAACTCATCTGTGGATATAAACACTTTTTTGGAATAGACTTCGTGCACGATTCTTTTCTCAATTAAAGTAATGCGCAGAAATGACAACACTTTTTTTTATAACATTTGGTAATACAAATTAACTATTTACAATGTTCGAAACATAAACAAATAAAAAAAACTATTCAGACGTCAAGTTGCAATTCCTCACGTCCGCCATGATCAGCTGACATTTATTTTTGTCGATTGCAGCGCCTCGAATGTTAAAAAGTCTAACTATTTCAAATGCGCGAATTCTTTTCTAATAAAACGGTCATTTTATTTCTTCTTTGTTCTTGTCGTAATTGTAATCATTGTAATTGTAACGATTCTGAGGGTAGGTACTAAAACAATTTTATGCGCTCTTATCTATATAATTTGAATGAAATTCAATAATATAAAAATTATTGTAATACATGTACATAATAATGACTCTTTTATTTTAGAAAAATGTGAGAAATTTCTTTGAGATTAATGTATATATATTATAATGTCGAATCCGAGGCTCAGGTAACAAAATACATCGAAGATCCATCATCCCTACATCCCTCTATGACGTCTGACGACGGGATGCGAGATAAGTAGACAGCACGGAGTTAGAAGATATGCTGCGAGAAAAGTGGTTCCTGCATAAGTCTCTGATTTATTAAAATGAATCTCTAGAACCTAGCGAAGCTGCTTGAAAAGACAATGCCGCCATCATTTTGACGAAATAACGGATAGGCATCTGACGGTGAGTAAATTTCGTGTTTCTTCTTGCATCTAATCATAATTCTCGTCGGATGGTTTCAACTGTTCAAATGTTCCAACTGACAAAAGGAGACAGGTTATCATTTTTTCAGAATGCATAGGGATCACAGTCGAAAGAAAAAAATCAAAATTAATAAAAGCTCCAGAAATGTGAAAATTCCATTTTTTCAAGGTCGTGGGGTTAACCTCAAAATTCCGTTTTCGCAATTTACTCAAAAATTTATCCGGCTACAGTAGAATTTCAATGGCCGGACAAATTTATTTAAGAAAATTTGTCCAGCTATTGATATAAATAATAATTGTGCCCGTATTCTGTTGATGAAGTGAAAAGTGATTTGCTAATCTATTTATTTTTATAGCGGTAGTTCTAAATTGTTATTTTTATTTATATGTTAAATTCAAATCATATTAATTTTATAGCATTTAAATTAAATTCCTAAGCGCCTCAAAAATTATACTTGGACCACGCTGTCCGATTTTCGTCACTTATTTGATTCTATTAAGGGTGTTGGAGCCAAGTTCTAATCTAAAACTTCGATTTCTTCATTTTACTCAACAAATATTAAATTTGAAATGTTTTCCCTCTGTAGAATTAATCAATTTTTAACTAGAATTATGCGTACAGAGTCAAAATATATTTAATTCAAATGGTTTTTAAGTAAAATGAAAATATTCAACGTTAGATTTTGAATTCTTCGTTTTATGAAAAAAGCATAGAAATTAAATATTTTTTTGCTTTGTCAGCAGTCTTATCTTTAAAAAAAGATTAGCTCTACAGAGCGAAAAAATGTTTATCTATAATTTTCTTTGAGTAAAATGGACAATGGAATTTTGAGTTTGACATTTGGGTCCAACGCTCTTAATGCAAGCTTTATTGAAGGAAAAAAAACGAACAAAGAGGGGAAAATTTTATGTATTGGTAATTTAAATGTTTTAAACAAAAGTTGTGTATCTCAGTTTATTGAAGCAAGCATTTTTTTCGATTTTCATTTTAATAAAACCTATAAAAAGGTAAAGGGAAATCGTGGTAAAGATTATTGGATATAAAGTCTTGGGTCTTACAATGTACTTGCACCTGTTGTATTGAATGTTGAGGGTATTCGCATCCTCTTTTTGTAAATACCAAGTTGCCTATTGTCATTTCGAATGTTCCGAATATTTAGATTTATTACCCTCTATTACCTCTTAAATGCGGTCATTGTTATTGTCGACTTTCTAAATTTTACAAAATCCCAATTTACCTGAGCTTACTCTAAACAAATATTTGACCATAACTTGGTCCCGACTAATCCTAATTATAATGAGGATTGTATTAGTATACTTAATCCTTCCCCGGAAAAACCCAACTGACTCCTGCCTATTGTCTAAAGTGACTACAGACTCTAGATTTATTACTTCTCTAAATCACTATCATTTTTATGAATCCTGAAAATATTGCTACACAATTCTGATTGAAATATGCAAATATTTTACAATTTCTATGTAGAAAAATAACAAAAAACAGATTTACATATATTTGAATTCACGATCCACATTATTTCGTCTTCACAGATTTTCCTCTATTTCTTTACTTTGAATTCTATTTCTTTACAAAATTTGGTAAGCGTGGTCTAAGTATAATATAAATAAAAAATAACAATTTAGAACCACCATAAAAGTAAATAGACGAACTAATCACTTTTCAGTTGATTAGCAGAATACCGTCACAATTATTATTTATTTAATTAGTCGGACAAATTTTATTAAATAAATTTGACCGGCCATTGAAATTCAACTGTAGCCGGACAAATTATTTTAGATAAATTTGTCCGGTTACTGGCAGTGTACACTACTACAGCCGAATTAATGAATTTTTTTAAAACTACTTCTTCACAGCTCTTTAAACTGTAGTAAAGTTTATGGAAGATTTAAATATTTATGTAACATTTTTATGTGAAATTCGGAGTACGTATTGAGTTTTAATTCAAGTCCAATATTTTATTGAAAAGTAGCAAAAAAACTCACAAGAGTTTTTTTAAAGCTGTCTGAAATTTAACAATAGAAAAATAAAATGTAGAAAAGAATAAAAGTAAAATATTTCCGTGATGTGATTCCCAAGTTGTTTGAATACATGAAGAGGGTCAGTCAGAACAGACGCAAATTTGTACTCAAGTATGCGGGGCAGGTCGATTTGTATAACACACTGTAATAGACCTACTCGGGCGTGAAAGAAAAGGCCATTATTCGTTTATGGCCACATTTAATTGGATTCATTTATGTTCAGAATATCCATATCCTGTTAATTAAATCAACTTCTTTATATGCACTGAATATCAGATTGCTTTTAAAATCACGACAGTCTTTCCCCTTTTCCGACGATTAGCATAGGAATTTTATGATAATTCTGGGTCATTTGTGGATTTCCTTAAATTCCTCGTCAATTTTCTTCAAATCATCTAAAATTACTTTAAATACAATGATTTTAATTTCTTGAGAATAATTTACCTCTAACAATTTTGAAATACTATCTTTTTGTGAAGAATGTGTTAAATTTTGCATATTTTTCTAATTTTGAAGATAAAGCTTTATATTTCGGACGTTAAGGAAAATTTTAAACCAATTTCAGTTCTAAATTTAAAGTTTAGTGACTTGAATCGGAATTCAATGTTAATATTTTCACCTTTTTTAATGACAACAAATACTGTGTTATCAACTTATTAATTTTTCGACCTGTTATTAATTTGTTTTTAAAAAAATCCCCTAAATTTGTTTTTAAAGTTTATAATTAGGAAAAAAGGAGGAGTTTCGGTTCATCCAAACAGATAAAATAAGATATTCGCTTATGCGTACATAAATGCTTTTTATTCATATTGATAAAGTGATAAGAGTATACATTATCGCGTGTTTGCAAAAGTTAAAAACAGTCAGAATTCAGAGTACAGATTAATATAAATACATACGTAGATACTTGTCATTCACCAATCAGGCGAGAATTGTTTACAAAAGGGCTTCACCAGATAGTTAGCAGTACCATCTTAGTAACTTACCACCCCAGAGACGTAAACACGTGCTATGCACGTGGTGACGTGCAATCGTACACGGATATGAACTGTCAGTAGGTCCACAATTGTCAGTAGTTTGGTCCACACACGTGCTTCGACCAACGCACAGACAGAATGCACAGGGGACATATACATATATACACAGAGCAGAATAGCAGATTACACAAACATACACACAGGGCTTGGTTGGACGCGACATTCATGATGCAAGTAAAGTATATATATGTATATACATACCAATACATATTGCGAATTGGCAACCAGGCATCGATACACACCAACACTGTCACAGATGGCGCTGTTTGACCGGTTCGCATTTTCGCTCCAGACAGCAAGAGGCAAACTTAACTTACATATTCCACAATCCACAGTTGGCCTCTCGCTCTCACAGCTGTCGTAGTCTTTGTAGCTCCTCGCCCGGTGTCGAATCAGGGATCAGCGTGTTTGTATTTATAAATATACTGTGGGTCTAGTGAAAATCCCGTCGAAAATTCGAAGAAAACTCCGAAAATGATCAATCCCCTTTTGTCAATCAACCGACGCCGAATAGTGATTATTAGCGTCATAAGCAATAAGCAGCTCAAGGACTTCAACTCGATTTTAACCTCCGGTATATAATACTGCATACGAGAATCATGCAGAAAACAAAAGCAAGAGCCGATTTCTCAAGATCGTTTCTCACTCTGACCGTTTCAAAATCGTGCAAAGATGTGCCGCACTCTTAACCGCAGAATCCTAACCGCAATCTGATCGTCAACTTATGAGCCTTACGAGTCCTGCAACAATAGGAACTGGTTGTCGGATGTGATTTGATAGATTTAATTACTTTTCTATCTATTCTGTGCTTTTATCCACTTTATCTGTGATACGATCGCTTTATCGACTTCAGACGATTGTCGATTCATTGGTGAGTGTGCAGTGCAGATAGACGCAACTTGTTGAAGGGAAAGATTCAGCAGTTTCAGTGCTATTTTTTTTTTGCTTTATCTTTTCTGATTTCGCATACAAATTGCGACTTCCTAGTGATTGTGTTTTTTGTGGATTATAGAGTGATAGGATTACTATGTGCCCTTGTGGATAAAATGCATTTGTCAGCAGTATCTCGCGGAATGGAATTCGGAAACTACAAAGGTAGCGGCCCTCGAGTGCGAATTCGCCGGAGAAACGATTTGGGGAAAAGATTGACCAGAAGGTTATCGATGGTGGCCAAAGTTCCCGCTGCTTTCCTGAACAGAGCTAATCACCCGGAACCCCGGTCCATTGAAATTACAGCCATCGCTCCGGATAAAACACAACTATCTGTAAGTCTGCTCCAATAAGTTGATATTTATTCTCAATATTTTAGATTTTAATTATATTAAAAAAGAAGAGTGCTGCCAAAGAGCAAACGAAATTGCAGAAAATTTTATTTACAACTTTAAATCGTAACGTCAGTTTTAAATTTAAATCCTTGAAAATTGATCTATTTTTAATTTGAAAAAGGTGGCATTTTTGATAGCCTCGGTTCTTTTTTGAGAGTTTGTCACTCTGCTCTGATAAATTAAGTTGATCTTTTTTCGTTTTACTTTTGTAGCATTTGACAATATTGATATTTAAACATGAATTTATGTTTTTCAGCATTGATATAACGACGGCTTCGATTTTTATGCAATTAGGGATTGACTGATGAATGTGTATATGTATACGAATTCTGTCGCGATATTCTGTGATTAAACTGGTTAGATAGTTCTCAGCGAGAGTAGGTTATTATGACTAAGCCAGACAGAAAGTTTTGCAGTCAAAGCAAAAAGTAAAGTAACATAAAGTAATATCATAACATTCTTTACTAGTTTCAGTGGAAGCAAAATATTTCCAGTTGACAGTATTCCGTAGAAATTTGTGTGGAAATTTGAGTGGTATTTTGAAACAACTCAATTCTTGACGTGATGAGCTTTTTCTCTCTCTCTGCATCTTTAATGTTTCTTAATATGTTAATAATAAGATGGAGGAGGGTAAAGGGTAGGTGGACGTCTCTCTCTTCTTTTTTTTCTCTTTCTCTCGGTAATTGAACATTATATCCATTCATTGAACTATAAACGTTGTGAAATAAGCTTCATTATCGCTTTTCCATCTATTCATGTTGATTTTACCATCCTTTGCTCTTCCTATTTAAAGACAATTTGATTGTGTAATGGGTTGGGCGTCAGGAATGAGTTGTATCCATTACAATTAGAAAATAACTAATTATTTCAATCCCGAGAACTGGAAGGTGTTGATTATACGGTTTCTAAATCTAAACCATTTCAAGTTATTTTTTTCTCAGCTTTATAGGAAGCTAGCCTTCGAAAATATCTTTGAGATTCAAAAGAGGGCCTTCTACTCCTTGGAAATTTAATTTTCATTCTCACTAGTTAGTTAATTGAATTACGCTTTCCATTACGTTCGCGATACTTGCTCTATATTTCCCTGTATACATTCTGACGTTCTTATTATACAATATTGAAGGTAACTTCTGATGAACGTAATCTGTAACGTCATTCTTCAGAATTCTTTATTTCATTTCAGACACATTGTCAAGTATGTGTTGTTACTTTTTCTTCTGGAATCTTTCTATAACAATGTTTCATAGCTATGCAGACTATTTGGTTTGAATGATTATTAGTTATAATGCGAAAGTCAACGAAATTCTATTAGGAATTCCCTATAGGGTTCGAAGTCAATTAATTTGAATTTTTCCGTATTCCCCATGGACAACTTAGGATACATTCCGAGGAACCTATAAGTGCTCTCGAAGGAATTTCAGATGAGTCATTGAGACTCGTACAGAGATTAGAAGAAATCCTCTTTCTCATAAGAATACATAATATGTTTGGGTAATCAAAACCTACACTTCTCAGTTTTTCTCTAATTCTCCTGTTTTTTTTTTAATTCGTCTTTTTTTTCTGCTTTCAAGGAAATTCCCTCTTTCCCCTCGTTTTTCACTTAATTGCCTATTGTTATTTTTATTGTTAGTTCCAACAATATTTATGGATAAAATATAATAGGGCAAAAGTATTTCGTTCATTTGAATATTCAAAACTTCTGGTACATTGTAAAGTCTGGAAATTCGTTTTAAATTAAGGGTGTTGGAGCCAAGATCTAATTTAAAAATTCGATTTCTTCATTTTACTCAAGAAATATTAAATTGGGAATTTTTATCGTCTGTAAGATTAATCAATTTTTAAATGGAATTATGCGTACAGAGCGATAAAATATCTAATTGAAATATTTTTTAAGTAAAATGAAAATATTCAATTTTGAAGTTAGATTTTTATTTCCTTATTTTACGCAAAAAGTATCAAAATTAAATAATTTTTCGCTCTGTACACAGTTTTATATTTGAAAAAAGATTTGCGCTACAGAGCGAAAAAATATTTATCTATAATTTTCGTTGAGTAAAATGAAGAATTGAATTTGGAGCTTAACAATTAAAGAGAATTCGGCTTGACCATCTTATTTATTTTACATAAACATGTACATAATCTGAAAGTACAATACAAAGTGAAACTAAGTGGTGTCTCGTTGCGTATCTTTCTGTAAGAGCGGCAGATAAGTACTTGAATTTTCAAGATATAAAGCCTCATGTAAAGTTTCCATATTCTTCTTTTAATACTTTTTTAATGTTTCGTTTCACTCAGGATGACAGTAAACGTCCGTTATTGTTAATAGTTTCACGGACGTTGGCATTTCTATTACTCTGTAAGATTGCCATCACATGTTATGAAATTGCTAGATAATCAAGATAATATTCGACTAAGTAGGCTTGTGCAAGAAAGTATGAGCGATTTTCGAGATGTCGCTTCCAGTCATAGAGGCGTGAAGGGAGAACGATTCAATTCATTCAGGGTGTTAGGCTTGTCTTTATGGCCGTACATAATTCAAGTATTTTTCGCGTGCAACAGCGAGTATGTTTCCCTGAATGTAGGCCATGAAACCCAACCAAGCAGTATCTGATCAAATATCTATAATTGCTTTGCCGTCAACTATTCGGCTCTCGAACACATAAATAGTGTGAAATATTTTCTAAATAGATAATCTATTTATTATAAATGATCTCGCTTGCACAATGCACATCTTTGGCCCAGCCCACCGTTTAAATTACATTTTTTTCCGTTATAACAGGCACTTATGGTGCAGCTACTGTTAATAAATCTCACTCTCTTCGGTTAGAAACAGTTATCCAAAAATACCGTAAATTTTTACAAAAACTAATTAGCCATCAATTAATACATATATAATTATCTCAGCAACTCTATAGCATATAATATAAGTCGCCTGGGGAATTAAAAATAATTGGTCTAGATGCACAATAAAGCATCAGATGATCATTACCTCTATTATTTACCCGGTCTTTTCCTATATTGGTTTTCCTATATTGAGATTCGACCTATTAATAGATATCAGATTATTAGGTAATTTTCGTTCCAAGTATATTATAGTCGCCATCCCACCAAACATCAAGTATACGGTAATTTAAAAATAACAGTTTCGAAAAACTGTGAGAGAAATTAAATTTTCGTTTAGATTTTCTGAGTTTTGTTCAATTTTGCGTTGGGAAGATGGTTAAACATGGAGAGGAATAAGGTTTTAAATTCTAGTCATGCATAGCATCCCCTCTTAATTTTTTTTTTTCAAAAGGCGTAACATTACCATAAAGTCGCACACTTTTGAAAGAAGAATTAATATTTGCGCGAAGCAAATGTTTACAGCGAGCCTATGGGCCTTGAAAACAGCCTTGATATGTTTGCACTGAAAGGAATGGCTAAATGTTCCGACTAATATAATCGATTGGTTGAATATACATCCACATTTCCTCGAACTAAAAGTTCTATTATAATTTATATAAAGTATTATAATAAATAACTTAGTATAACTTTTTTATTAGGAAGACTTATGTCTCCTAATAAATTCGGGCAATTCAGAACAGGAGATTTTTTTTTATTGACGAGAAATTCTTTAACCATAAGCGCAGAGATCCTAATATTTTATAATATTGTCAAGATTTCTGAACTTCATAAATTGAATCCATCTAATTTTTTTTTATCTATCTACTGTGCACGGTAACAGGCCGTATATTATTCTTGGCCGTGAGTCGTGAGAGGGTGTTAACTCTCGGTATTTAAATACGTAGTAAATACAGTAAATACTGTCTGGAACTGCGTACCTGGGCGACAAGGGACATTCACATGTCCAATCGTATTCTTTCGCTGATCTCGAAGACAAGAAAAAGAAAAAGTCAGGCTTTGGCTCGCATCCACTCGCAATACATTACCAGTATGGGCGTTGCTCTGCGTAATAGCAAGCAGATTACTGCGGTGTGTATTGAGTTACACATTATCTCGTCTGTTCCCAGAAAGTAAAATTTAATATTTTAGTTTGTTTGGATAAAGTCAGTAAAATCAGGATCACTCTGTGAAATAATTTCAATACGTAGTTTATTTTTAACTCATGCCTGGTACTATATATCAGAGCGATAGAGTTTGATTGACAGTCTTATATTTAGAACGACTATAAATTACAGGTTACTTAAAGTAACAAAGTAATCTTTCAAGGTCAATTTTCTGGGTTTTCCTTTTTTCAAGAAAAACCCCCCTTTTTACCTTTTTCTCGTTTTTCATTTAAATATGGACTTAATCAATGAACCTCCATAAGAAAATTCAAGAATTTTAGCAAATTCTTGTAAATTTATCTTTTTTGTTGATAATTATTCCCCTATTTTCGTGAAAAATCGCCCTATTTTCCTTGCTTTGAGAGAATGTGGGAAGTTCAAGTTTTCTATTTTAAATTCCCAGGCACTTACCGATTTTTTTGTTGGTTGCAAAACTTTTTCTCGGTAATAATAATCAACAAATTTCTGTCATCACGAGTCGTTATCTATTCACCTTTTACACTTGTTTTGCATTTTTTCACCTTCTTTTACCTATTTTTAGAAATTTATCTCCTTTTCAAAATTACTTGTAATTTTTTCAAATTCGTTGAAATTCATTAGAAGCAACAAAAAGATTTTTAAATCTTTGAAATACTCTGAAATTTCTTTTTTAAATTGCTTCCCATTCTTTAACAACATTTAAAAATAGCTTGAAAAATTCTTAAAATCTCTTAGGAACTTTTTAAATATTTTGAAATGCTTTCAAATACTTCGAAATCTTTTTAAATTACTTTAAATCGCTTAACATTCTTTAGAATCATTATAAATGTTCATTATAAATGGGTTCATTGAAATCTTATCTGAGATCTCTAGAAAATCTTAAAACATTCATGAATACTATTAAAATACTTTAAAATACCTTAAAATCACTTAGGGCCGATTCCACCAACTGTGATTATTTTTTAATTCTTGATTAAATCCTTGATTTGCGTACGAAAAGTATTGATTAACTTAAGTTAATCAAGGATTAAAATTTAATCACAGTTGGTGGAATCGGCCCTTAATATATCAAGACATTCTTTAAAGTCTTTTTAAATCCCGAGAAGTTCTTTAAAATTATTAAAAACTATTTGAAATTCTGCTAAATACCTGAAGGGAATGTGACTTTACCACAAGAGCAAATTAGTTATACCAATTATAAATTCATAATAATAAATATTTTTAGTAAATAAGAGTCAATAAACCTTCGCCTCATATAGACGAAGGTTTATTGACTCTTTTCAGCTAAAAATATTTATTATTATGAATTTATAATTGGTTTTGCTTTTATGGAAAAGTATCACATGCCCTTAAAAATTCTTCAAATCATTAAAATTCATCTAAAATCCTTTAAACTTCCTCGAACTCTTTTGAAATGTTTTCCATTCAAAAAAATTATATTTTGTGAAGAATTTGTTTAATTCTTTATGGTTTTTTTTTTAAATTGCACGATAAAGTTCATATTTTGGATCTTAAGGAAAATTTTAAACACAATTTGAATTCTGAATTGAAATTTGATTGACTTAGATTCAAGGTAAATTTTTTTCCTTAATTCTAGCCAAATTGATTAATAATAATAAGCTTTCAATTTCTAATTTTCTAATATTATATTTTTTAAACTGATAATATTTCAATCTAAAGAAAGATCAACATCAATTTGATTCTTGGAGAAAAATATTACACTCAGACCTTAATTGAATTTTTAATATCTGCATTATAATTAATTTATGCACCGTTAGGTTTCCGTTATTCACGTGCTTTTCGGTGTCAGGACATGATTTCTCGTTTCTACGGATGAATGAATCCAGAATCTAGAGCGTGCAGGAACTAACTTGGTAATTCGTTTTGTCTTCCGATCTTGTTAAAGTCTACGGCACAAATTCACAGAAAGTGATTCACTCTTTACGTCACTTTCAGGATGTGATTGGTGGCAAGATCTAAGTTTGAAATTATTGACTTCTATTAAAATTGATATCACTTTACAAGCCACGTATTCTCCTGCATTATGCATCATATCTTATAGTATCTTGAACTTCCTGAACTTTACTTTCGAGTTAGCCGACGCCCAGTGCATATCTAGTCTTGGCTTTCAATTGTTTTACTTAAAATATGCAATTATACCTGTTTTATTCAACATCTGACTTCTCATAATTGCTCCTTTCAGAACAATAAAATCTTGAGGCAAAAATCGACCTTGTAGGAAAAAAAACTGCTATGTTTGTCACAACCACAGAAATATTACAGTAAAATATGGTACAAATACAATTTGTGGTTGTATACAAATTAATAGTCTACGATATTTTATTATTTCTGTGGCTGTGACAATCATAGACTGTTTTTTGCATGTGACAGCTTAAAAAGCTTATTAATTTTTTCAAGTTATTCACTTGGAGACTAATATCCAATAGTAGGCAGATACTCAAGGTAGGAACTGAGTAGGTCGACTATAGAGGCATGTACAATGAACATTGAACATGCATACATAAATCTGTACGACGCATTGTCTTTCGATGACAGAGGTTGTCCTTCGCTAAGAGGATTCTTCGTATTATCGCGGTAAAGTCATCCTGCGGTGGTGCACCTCCTATTGCCTCCTGTCGACTACGGTTGCATTCTATAGTCCCACTGTTGTACAAGTACTTTTGATGTTGCAACGCCTTCAGATACGCGCTTTAACACGACACTAGAGTCGATAGCAAGCCAAACGGGTTGCTAAAGCTACGTGAGAAATGAACGATTAGGCCTCAAGGCCCGAAGAAGACACAATAATATCATTATAATAGATCTTCCCCGAGGGTATAGGAACTAACACCTAATAGTTTTCTTCGGTAACTGAAAAAAGTACGCTGGCAATAGTTATGCTGTGTAATGATGTAATTATTGTTAAGCAATAGATTTTAGTATGTATACTATACATATAATGTTGGATTATTAACGCCTTTCTTGGATTATTTTATCAAGTCGTATCGTACAAGTCTGTGTACTCTTTAAACATTATTCAGATGTATAAACTAAATCTGACGATTATTAGGAGTAACTAGGAAATAATGACACCTTTTTCACTCTTATCCTCCACTTTTTGTCCACTTTCTCCGTTTCTTACCAGTTGTTTCTTGAAGTATGTAGCTAGGAAGGTTAGAGCACTTTCTCAGGTGAATGTTATTCAAGACTTCACTGTTTCATAAACGATTCTAAGGAACGTTGGAAGGATTTGGAAAATTGTGTTATTTAATACTTGGTATTTCAACATCTTATAAGATAGTCTGTTTTTGCAGCAATCAACTTATGATCCTGAATCAAGTTATTTTGTTTCCGGATGATAATCTTGCGTAAAAAATGGTTCCATAAGTTTCAATTTGATATTTCATACATGTGCCAACGTGGTTGATCATTTTAATTTCTGGGCAAACTCCTCGTTTTCTGTGTTCCCAAGATAATTGTAATAAAATTGTATAGATATTATTAATGAGATGTTGTCGATAAGAAATTAGTCACATTTAATCTTTGAGGCCTTTTAACTTGATAAAAGATTTCTTTTGATAAGAATGTGAACAATACTGCGTGTATTCTTTAAGTTAAAGCGCACATTTCACTTCCGATTGGGACGAATTTTATCTTTTTTATAATCGTAGAAATTGAGTTCACGAACGAATGACGATTATATACCGATGCGGGTATAGGTGGGTGGATTAAAAATTCGCGTGATTCACTCAAACACAAATGTTGAATAAATCTCGATATTTATTTCAATTTCAATCAGTCGTTCAGAAGACGAAGCAAGTTTGTTTTTTCAGTGCAGTTATAGGATAAGATAATAAACACTTAGGTACTTTGCATAGTTCTTTGCCAACCAGTATTTTGATGAAATTGAGTATTGCTTGATATGGAGAGGATTATGTTTTTTTATCTGGGATGCTCTTCCAAGACCAATGAACTGGATAAATATCGATTTACAGGTTAACTACCTGCAAATGTCGGTTGTCAATCGAGTAAATAGAGAAGCAATTGGAACGTGGTTGACACAATTAGACGAAGCTAGCTTCAATATCTCCCCATGTTAAGATACTTGTATGGCACACCAAGGACACATACTCGAATGGCAAGTTTGTGTTTCGTGGCGACAACGACATAGTCTTGCTGATAACTTTGTGACGTATAGATACGAAAGTAGACGCCTCCCTGAGCTCTGTACACTTTCACGAATGCACAAGCCATTTTCGAATTTTTCGATTTACTTTCTTCTAAATTTGAGATTAGAAATTTCAAGGCAGTGATATTTGTTAACTTTCTACCTTTCCAACTCATATTAATTGGCTTTTGTAGATATGTTGCATTATTCACATGATATTTATCTTTTTCAGGGATTACTGACCTGTTAGTCAATGCTGATTTATTTCTTTCTTTTGTTATCTTTGGAAAACCTTACGATACAGGAGACATAAACACACTCGAAGATAAGACTCTTTCTACATTGGCCAGCAAGACTCCATTCGATTTTGTAATTCCCATATATCCGCTCTGATTCTTGAATCAAAGGTAATTTTAGCGAGACGGAAGGAGAGTCGAAGGCTGAAGGCGTAGATTATATTCTTGAGCAATTCAACTATCTGGAGCAGATTAATTAAACATCTCCTGTATATTCTTTCAGGACTATAAAAGACTCACCTCAACAAGACATTCTTATCCTCGTATTCATTATGCAGCCAGTGCAAGTCATTTTTATGCTAATTCAGTGAGTCTCATACATAAATTGTTCTTGGTCCACTCGATAGTGACATCGCACTTGACTTTTTCATTTGAAAATGTGACTAGATTAGATACTACTGCAGTTTTCCATGAAATTGATTGCTTATTCATTTACTCTTTTCAATTGTTTTATTAGCGCTCGATATGAACTCTTATGTTTAATTAATTTAAATGAAATACTAGTCCTTTGACACATAATATATACTGACATTGTTTCCCTCTTACGGAAGTCTAGTCTAATAAGGCATTCTTACGCGTTTCATCGATCGTTGCATAGTCATCGAGTCCCCGAACGTGACTACAATCGAATCCACAGTCGGATTTGCAAAAATTGAGCACTACTTGCAAATCAGTTCAGATCGCAGTTCGTGCGTCATTACAATGATAAACATAGTTTGGATAACTATTTTATTGTTAGCTAGTAAATGACGAAAGTGAAGCTTCTTTTGTTTTCCATTGTTTGAGTTCAGAACTGAGGAACCAAAGTCTGAAGGTCTTGAATTCAAATTTTTTGAAATCTTTTGAAAATTCAAAAACCTTTTTAAATTCTTCAATAATTTCTGGAATTCTTTTTGAGTTCTACTGAAATCGTCCAAAATTTCCTTCTATTTCTTGAAAATTTACCTCGAACTCTTTTGAAATAGCGTCCTTATGAATTCTGTTGAATTCCTTTGAATTTCATATTTGAAATATCTTCTTTTTGATAGGAAGTTGTTTTGTCACCTACTTCTCATCTATTTTTATCCAAAAATAATTCACCTATTTACCTTAATGACAATGTTACTGTGATAACTGAAATTATTAATTATACATGAAAACTGTGACAGCACTCATTTGCAAAAGAAAAAAAAAATGATTTCAATGAATTCCCTATGAATAATTTGGATCGTCTGACGTAAATTAAGACACCATCTATAAATTTCTCTTTCTCAATTAGTAACCAGTGAATCATAAAGTAGCTGTCATATTCCGTGAAAAAGGGAAGGAAGAGAAACAAGATGAATTTGGTTGTCCTGAATCGTCGAATAATTGACTAACCCGTGGTTGAGATTAGCACATTGTAGCAGGATTAAATGCAGGAGGATGATCTCATCGGTAGCAAAAGGCTCGTAGGATCTTCTCGAGAGGCTGAATCGTCTATATGTAGTTTGAAACCCTCCTACTCACATGGAAGCAGCAAGACGAGGCGAGGCGTCCTTGTCCGCTTTATCTTGCCTTTTTCGACAGACCTCGAGTGCTTAGCCTTAGGGAAGTGGAGAACCAACCCGGTGACCTACAGTAGTGAGTGGGTGCTTTACTGTTATACTAAAAGACAAGATGTCATGTTTCGTGTTTCTTAAACTTGGCTGTCTTGATATATTGTAGCTAGCTGAAATTTCCGCACACAGGTGAGCTCGCCGGAAATGAAATGAAGCACTGCCTAAATCGTTGTGTCATCATAAAAGAGCAAATCCATTATATTATCAAACGACATAATGTCAATGTACTGTATTTCAATTGCCAATTACAGGTGTGGTTTTTTCGACTCTTCAGAGAAGAGAAATTAAATTCATTTGCTTCTATTGAGGATTCAGGCATTCTAGTTAACATTTCAATGAAAGATTCTCAAGTTAAAAACCAACGGCGAATCCCACGTAAAATGTTCCAAATTTATTTCAAGTCGATACTTGATTCATGTTTGAACTACTTTTCTGCTGTTGAAATCTTTCACATGTAATCTACAGATTTTTCACCTAACCCAGGTTGGTTTTTTTATCAGTGAAGTCACTGATTAAAACCGTGAGAAAAGAGTCACTGAGAATCAGTGGAATTTGACTGGGAATTAGTGAAATTTCACTGATTTTTCACTGATTCAAGTTTAGAGAGTTTCTATGCGCTGGATACAATTTTTCTCTGTATAAAATCTTGTCGAGACTGAATATCTTTTCTTATCTCACGTATATCCTTATAGTCTGACACTCTGTGGTCATTGGTGTCTTGTTTCAAATTTTTCGAACGATTAAAAGAGTCCTTATCAAAGCTCGAGAGGTATAGATGACGGAAAGTGGATCGATCGGTCGTTAACCTGTTTCCTAATCAGGTTTAACAAAATATAGGTGACGATAAAGTTCATGTGTGTTAGAAAGGGACGCATCTTGTTTTAAAAACTTCTAAGTTTACTAGGCCATTTAAATCAAGATCTACATCTGGTGATTCTAGAGATAACGTCTTTAGTCTTGATATGAATGATATGAATGCAGAAAGAAGAAAGAGAAGAGAGGAGAAGCTTTTTCAACACCCTGGACAATACGAGAGATTTGCGATGAACACGAGACCATTGACTCTTTCTAAGAGTCATTGAAGAAGCTTATAGTATTTTATCTGGGTTATCTCGCAATGTCCACGTCTTTTTACGGTTTTTACGTTTGGCCGTGGTCTTATGGCGATGCACAACATAAAACATAAACAATGTCGTTAGAACCTTTAGCCTCGAGAGTTAACTAGCGGAAATACCACGGAATCCGCGTTTCCTGTTGTCTCGTCCTCTTGGCTTTCTACACCAATTTTGCTTACGCAAGGCGAAAGCTATCAGTACTTAACAAGCTAAACAGAAGTGCCGAACAAATCATTTTCGCTCGTAGAAAAATCAAATTTAGTAGTTAATTGTGCGTGGAGTAACGATCTGTGCTTACTTTTGCTTTGCTTTAGCCAACATAACTGCTAGCACTGCTCTTTGGGTGTGGTTTTTAATTTACATTATAATGTCATTTGGATTGCAAAAAATGAAAAGTAGAACATCATCTTTAGAGCCTGGTTACATGTTTCTCGAATTTCAGTCATCACAGGTCGTCACTTATTCACGTTTTTTAAAAATCTATTTTAAATTTTTTCACCTATTTGGGCATTTCACCTATTTTGATACCTTTTCACATTTTTTTGATTAATGAAGCTAAATCTTATATGAAAAACTATTCAGATTAGAATTTCACGATAATTCCGCGTCATTTCCGGCTTGAAAAAATTTTTCCTTAGTCAACATATTTTTGTTTCACACTTAAAATGACTTAAAATCTCTTGAAATACCTTGAAATATTTTATATTCGTTTAAAATCCTTGACATCTTTTTAGTTTGTTCATAATCCTTTATAATTTCTTCAAATCATGTAAAATCTCTACAAGTCTCTGGAAGTTTTCTAAAATGATCTATAATCTCTTAAAATTCATGATTTTTTTGAATCCCTTAAAATCCTTTGAAACTTTTTGAAATCATTCAAAATATCTTGAAATCTTGTTATAATTACAAAAGAAATCGTTTAAATTCTTTTTAATTTACGTTGAATTCCTATTGAACTCTTTTGAATTTGCCAAAAATTTTCTTAAATTCATCTTCAATTCTCTTGAAGTCACTTTGAATTATTTTGAATTCTTTAAAATTATTTTTTCTCCTTAAACTTCTGTCTAGTCTCTTAGAAATTCATGTTTAAAGATTCATTTTTTGTCACCTATGTATATAAAAGAAATTAACTTTTTTTTTAAAATAAAAAAGGCACAGTGATGACTAAATTTATAAATTATAAAGTGCCAGTAGATAGTAAATGAAAATAGAAATAGCCATTGCTATTCAATTGAAAATGTTTAAAGCATGGATACCTATTCTCACATTCGATCTAAAGTCGGTATTCATTCTACAGGGTATTTTTTTGGTGGTAATTCGTTTACTCTGCACTGCGTGAGATTAATCATTTCACCCCTTGGCGCGTATTGCGATCGTTCCTCCGCATTACGAATAGTCCATCTTTCCGCTCTGCAAGCATACCGGGCATGATCGATGTAACGATGCTCATTGTCTCATAATGAGTCTGGGAGGAGCAGGATGCTTTTCCAAGTAGAATCTATTGTATTTATGTATGTATATATGTATGTATGTATGTATGTATGGATGTGTGTGAGTGCGTTGTTACACTGTCATTCTTTTGTACGTGCGTGTTTGTTTCTTATTGCGAACACGCGTATGAATCTCGTGTCAAAAGGAATAGTTTGTAAACCTGTTACACACCTGAATTAGTAAGAAGTTACCGAAGTTATTATGTATTGTAATAGTACTTGACATTACTAATTCAGATTGGAACCAAAGATCCATAAATTAAAGATAACTAAAGAAGTCTCTATAGTTGTTGGATTTGAACGAGAAGACGAGAACGATTCTCATTTTTTTTTTAAATCTCATTATCTCATAAGGAGTTCCTTGAATGATAGATGATTTCGACCAACGAACTCCTTGTAATTATATATTTTATTTAGTTCTGATAAAGATAAAATATATAAACACAAGGAGTTCGTTGATTTTTTTTAGCGAAATATGAAATAAATCAAAATTCTAAAAAAATGTCTTTATTATACAACTGACTCAAGGAAGTCTTCTCCAGAAATAATATGTAGCAGTTTAGAATATTTAAACAAGTTTGGTAATTTTAAATTTTATCACAATAAATTTTGTTTCAGCTCCAAGCTATCTCTCCTGGATCTGTGTCTGCAATGGTTGCACCGGTAATTTTAAAATACCGGGTTTGCAAACCAAGGTTGCTGCTTGCTGGTTCCAGGGCTGAAGTTGATTCTGCAGCAGATGTTGCTCTTCTCGTTGGAGAAGTTTTGCTAATAGAGGACGCAGCTCAACAATATCATAGACTAGGAGGTACATAAAAACAAAATTCCATAATTTCATATTTACTTCTTTGGTTGAAAATTTGTTTCTTTGGTAAAATATCTTAATATTTAGGTAGAAATCCATTTTTTTTATTGAAAAGTAAACTAGTTGGTTCGAAATTTAATTTTTTTGTTAAAAATATTTCAAAGCCTTTTTTAATTAAATATTTCGAAATGTAAAGTTTAATTTTCTGTTCTGTAGATACTGACCGAAGGTACCGAGCGACAGAAAAGCTTTTGCACGCCGAAGAGGAATACCTTCAAATCCTTTTTAGCGCCAAGGAATTATATGCGAGGCCTCTGGCTCACAATTACCCAGAATTTCACGATGTCATCTTTCAACCGCTCGCTGATCTCGCACGCGTTAGTGCTGAGTTTTGTCAAAGGGTGAGTCATTCATATTAAATTGCTAAGCAACATCTTTCATTTGAATTGTGAAGATACGCAATATCTAAATTTTAATTCAACCGTTGCGTGTTTTTCGGGCACAATAGATTTGAATATTGAAAACTCATTCAGTTGTTCCTTAACAAATATTTAAATAGGCCTTTGAACAATGCAAGAATTTTTTTTTAACTCAGTATAATTAATACGTCTGCCTGCGTTCAATATATTGCTGTCAATGTTGGACTTTGCACGATGATTTGTTTTTAATGAACTACTCGATTGGTAGGTCATTCTCGGGCGAGTGAGTCTTCAATGAAAGTGTTTACTACAAAATTAATTTTATACACACACTATTTTTTCCATATAAAAACGTATTTCATTTGTGAAAGGACATGCTTCGCAACCTTCCATCGCGCTTATATATTCTCTTTAGATTCAATGACTCATTTGAGTGTAAATGGAATTAGTCACGAAGCTTAAAATTTTAATTTGATTGCGCACCTGGGACAACATTGTCTGATGTTGAAAAGCATTAACGAAATGTAGTGGCAGTCTATAAAAATCGCATCATAAACATTCAACCAAATAAAAAAGGAGATTTGTGTTCACGAGATTCTAATTTTAGATCTTGTGGTTAGGCCTCATACGTTATAAAATATAGCTCCACGCTAATGAAAGTAAAATATAACATCAATAAACTTAGAGGTAAAACGACTGAGAAAACTTGAAAAGGTGTAAAGGAAAAGTGTAAAAAAATAATCTGACTAGCAATTTTATAAATTATTTTAATAACGTTTTTAATTGGAGATGCTTACAAGTGATTATCTAATGTATTCTTTTGATTCTTACGTTATCTTGGTTTATGATCGCTCATTATGTCTAATTCTCTTGGGTGACTGCTGAGAGTACCTAATTATCTCCCAGTACTCCTGGCAATAGATGACCCTCCTTACATCAGTGTATGCTCGTACAATTGCTGACTCTTTAGCCGATACTATTACCAACTGTTCATGAATAGTTTCAAGCTTCAGGTACTAGATGGCTGCACTGCAGAGTCTCATCCTCTCGTTATATTTTTTAAAAATGTAAAAACACCTGTTTCTTCTGAGAGTCCAATTGCCTTTCTCTTCGTGTTGCAAGTGCGGCATTTATTGGTGAATTGGAAACATCATGACCTTAAGGACATCTGCTGTGTGGTCCCGGGGCCATTTACATTAATCATGTTTATTCGCAAACAGGTTTTTATGTACATATCCAGGGTGGCGATTTTACCGGGAAACTGAGAATAACCGGGAAAACACTCAGAATTTAATTTAAAAATTGGGCCTTTATTTCTGATGTCAGTAAAATTCAAGTTTCCATTCTTTTAATAATTATTTATACTATATGAATTGGGGTAAAGTTTGAGACTATTTTTTTTGCATTTAATGAAATAAAAATATTTAAAAATTCCAAAACCTAAAATTTGTATTTAATTATTAGCAGAAATTTACCAGCGTTGCCTGGAAATTTAAGAAATTAGGTAGGATTAAAAGAAGTTGTAAACATATCAATTCTTAATCAATTGAAATGCCTTAAAATATTTTCAAATTCCCTGAAAATGATTTAAAGTCTCTATGAAGTCCCTAGAAATTCCTTAAGGGCATGTAATACTTTACCATAAAAGCAAATTAGTTATACCAATTATACATTCATAATAATAAATATTTTTAGCTAAAAAGAGTCAATAAACCTTCATCTATATAAGGCGAAGGTTTATTGCCTCTTATTTACTAAAAAATAGTTATTATTATGAATGTATAATTGGTATAACTAATTTGCTCTTAAGGTAAAGTATCACATGCCCTTAAAGTTCCTTGAAATACCTTAAAATGCGAAAAAACACAGGGTAAATTTCTGTTAATAAACTCTAAATCTGAATTAGTGAAAAGTGAGCCACTAATTTACTTTAGTGAAAATTTTTACTAATTATTAGTTGTATTTCACTATTTCAATTTGTAGTTTTCAACTTTTCACTAAAGTTTTAGTTAAAAATAACTAACAATTAGTAGAATTTTTCACTAAAGTAAATTAGAAATTCACTTTTCACTAATTCAGATTTAGAGAGAATACATACAAATAAAATGGTTTTGAGGACTTTTTTTTATATTCTTAATCCAAGAACTGTATATATCCAAATTCTCCCAATTATTCCAACTTTCAGTAAGCATAATTTTTTGTTTGAAGAGCTTTTGTTTTTAGAGCATTTTGTGCTTTGCAACTTATGCTCTCGTATTTGTTTGTCATTGAACCAAAGAGAGGAAAACTGTTAGTCAAGTCAATGAAAGATTTTCATTTTTGAATGTCATGATTTTCCTAAAAAATGAACATTACAAATTTAGCAGTAACTTTGTAAGGTTTCTTCTTACAACAAGTTTACTCTTCTAATACGGTATAAAGATTGGAAAAGGAGTACTTAAAACAGTTAAGGATGAATGAGTAAGGGTTTAATAGGGTAGAGCCTAGGTGGAGTCTCTAGAAAAACAGGATTGACGAAAAGGCTCTTGTCACTATAAACTATGGAATGGTGATTAAAATTTTCCTTAGTTCGATGACAGAAATAGAGGGTAATAAAGTCGTAAGAGTGAATTAAAGACAAGAATGAACATGTCCCTTTTTTGTAGTTGCCGATTCAATCTTGTGGCCAATTAGCCACGGAAAACCGGCCTCACACAATCTCCGTTTTAAAAGCAACTACGAGAGTTACCTCTCATCGAAGGACAGGATGCAGCAGGGCGAAACGAGAATATTAAAAAATATTATTGCTCGATACGGTGCTGATAAGACAATCAGGTTGCGACTACCATTTGTCACGGATGCAGTGAAATGTTTTCTTACGGCTGCACAATAAGAGTATTCCTGTCCTTCAGATGTAAACATAAAGCTAAGCCGACCATTAGTTAACGAGTTGGGATGAGTGATGACGGTGGTTAGCACCCTCATAAATATTTACTTTACAAGTTGTCAGAGAAACGCCCAACCTGCTCGTAAAATTAAAAAAGTTCGCGCTCCTTTCCAATATGCAGTTTCAGTCACTTTGGTTGATTCGTTAGTTTTCCTTTTCTCAAAAATCACTTCTCACATGCAAGATTTTCTATTGTTGCAATGTCACTTAGGATACGCGAATTTCTAATCACATGAGCAGTGTCTTGCCCACGACTTTCTAAAAAATTATAGCTATATTTTATATCATTACTGTTTAGGCAGTCGTGGGAATCTTCGTGAGAACAAATACTGTTGATTACTATTGAAGATACCAATTGTCTTTCGCCAGTGTAAAAGATTCGACAATCTCCCACTGAATGCCATTCACTTTCGCATTAGAGGAAAACTACAGAGTAGAGTTTAATTTTCTTTTCATGGAGTTAGAGGGTAACATGTGTACATTCTCCAGGAATAATTCGGAAAGACTTGGAGCCGAGTATCTTTCTTCTACTTCGGTAATTGAAGTCAAATGACATTTGCTGGTTTCTCCACTTAAGTGTCTTCTATTTTCTGGAATTAGAAACGATTTACTTCATTATTCTTATTGTTAGCTACAGTAGCACAGTAGCTGAACATTTCTTATACCGGTTACCAACGTTCTTCGCTTTCCCTCTGCTTTTTTTATTGAAGATGCCACTCGGTATTTTCGACATATGGAAACAGATATACAACCTGATTCTTGAGTGGTGTCATCACAGTAAAGAGCAATTGTGGAAGCTTTGAGGTAAATTGATTGGAGAAATCGTGCTCTTTGAAGATTTCCCAGGGGAAAAAGATTGCAGACTGAAGCTTGTCATATTAAGTTCATTTAATAGAATATTCTGGATGGCTCCTAGGCTGTCACACATAATTAATATAATTGTTATAATTACGCCTGTTTTTTATCAGTTGGTTAAAGTTCTCTAATTTTTATAATAATTAATTTAAAATTTTTTCTCAGAATTGGTACGAAAGCTAATAAAATTCTGCGTCTAATAAACGAAAATGGAAGTTAAAATCTGTATTTTATGAAAATATATTGCCAAAAAACCTCCAATTTCGATGTTTTTAAGAATTTTAATAACTCCGAAAATATTTATTATTTTTAAGAGCCCTTGGTCTCATTTTAAAGATAAATTTTCATAGTCCTTGTGTATGCTATTTATATATTTTTGAAATTATTTTCCTAGCTCCTGCATAGACTCAAACTTGTACGGAAAATCTCGTAAAAATTTAAATATCCATAGTTATTTACAAGAATTTAAAAAAAATAAAAATATACCATATTTTAATTAAATGTAGTAAAATATATCAAAATATTAATTTGTTACTTTTTTTTATTCACGCATGAAGCACAATCTTCATTTGAAAATTTACGAGATTTTCCGTACAAGTTTGAGCCTATGCAGGAGCTAGGAAAATAATTTCAAAAATATATAAATAGCGTACACAAGGACTATGAAAATTTATCTTTACAATGAGACCAAGGGCTCTTAAAAATAATAAATATTATCGGAGTTATTAAGGCCATGTCAGACTTACCCGATCCCTACCTTACCGACATTTTTTGTCTCCAACTTTACGTCTACATTTATTGAGATATCAAATTGAAAATTTCTAAAATTGATGCTAAAGCATTAAGGTACGTTTATCTGGTCTTAAATTTTTGTAAAAATAAAAAAAATAAAAAAAAAAAATTTTTTTTGTAAATGTCAATATTTAGGACCAGATAAACGTACTTTAATGCTTTAGCATCAATTTTAGAAATTTTCAATTTGATATCTCCATAAATGTAGACGTAACGTTGCAGACAAAAAATGTCAGTAAGGTAGGGATCGTGTAAGTCTGACATGCCCTTAAAATTCTTGAAAACATCGAAATTTGAGGTGTTTTGGCAATATCTTTTTATAAAATACAGATTTTAACTTCCACTTTCGATTATTAGACGCAAAGTTTTATTATCTTTCGTACCAATTTAGGGAAAAAAATTTCAATTAATTATTATAAAAATTAAAGAACTTTAACCACCTGCTAAAAAACAGGCGTACAGACAATTTCTGACGGTACTGTAGTTGTTACCGTCAATTTCTAATGATTATCATTACCCCAAGATTCACAATCTTTCCTGTATTTCTGTTTTATACATTTTTTTTAGGAATTCCCTTGAAATCATTTGAAATCTTTTAGACACTTTTTAAATATTTAGAATTCTTTAAAAATCCCTGTTGTCCCTTTTTAGAATTTCTCTTCTTCATCAAGCAATATCCTAATGCAAATGAAATTCGTACTTTGAAATTGATACGGTGTTTCCAAAGCGCCCATCCCCAAGATCGTGAGATGGACGTTTCCGGATAATTGGTCCAACCTCCGGGATAATTAAAACTATTAAGAGTAATCATACATCTGAGAGGTGCAGCAGCAAGAGGCAGATAAAGAAAAGGAAGAGGAATAATATAACAACAGCAACCCGATGGAACTAGGACTAGGTGGCGGGTGAGAATAAGCGGCAAGGAGCGGATCGGACGGCCTTCCTTCTCCGTCGCTCGTAAATAATGTTTTTGCGCTTGGTAAACTCGACGTACTTGCTCGTTCGCGGTTAGCGCGTATACTAGCGATATATAGGTACCTTAGCGAGCCGCAAGACAAGGAATGTGAAAGCCACGTGAAACCACCGTGTCGTATGCGGTGACGACGTTTTGTCAAGACCCTTCCTCGTAGGCTTACTTAAATACATGTAGTGTTGTGTCTATATAGTCTCTTTGTACGCCTAGTGCGTACGCCTTCTATTTACATAGAAGACATGGCATCTTCGTCCACCAGCCGGACATCTGCACAGTACCTTCCTATTCCTAATGTTCTAACCATTTAAGACTTTAACCCGTAACTCAACTCATATCTCCAGCATAATATGCTTCAAATACTACTTCTCCTAGAATTGTTTCCGAAAAAACTATTGGTTAAACTGATATGTCATTGTGTTATGGTTCCCAGAAAGATCGACTTCCTCAAGGATACGCTTCAGTGGGAAGAGGAGTCATTCTGCTTTTTCGTCGTTGATTTGCTCGAGGAACAAAGTCTCGCCTCATTGATTGTACGTTTTCTTCATGATATATCTCTGATCTCTTCAAATTGGAACCTCTTCACAATGCTTTTCTCAATCTCCTTATGTGCCTTGCGTTAAATCCCTCCGTCGTCTTACTTTACTGTTCTGAACTGCGTTCAGCTTCTTGAGAAACTTTTTTTCCGACTGCAATAGAAAAGGTCTCTGGCGAAGAGCAGTTCTTATTTTAAGATCCAGTAAGTCGTAAGATGAAGCGCTTGATGACACCAGCTCAGTTAAACATCGGGAAATATTTAAGAAATGTCTCTCCAGATGACAAGGGTGACAACTGGAAGAGATGATATAACCGCGGGTGTCTTAGTCTCGATTCAGAATCAGATTAACAATTTCATTCGGCCCGCTGGAGCATCTCACAGCTGCGGCTTACGTCGAGCATCTCGAGATACTTACTTACTTAGTTACTTACTTACACACGTATATCACGACCGATGTGTGTTGCAGGAAGTTTAATAACCCGGTCCTCCTCTTCTCTTCATCCCTACGCAGCACCACCGCACCATCTCAATATCCTCTCTTTACCTCTCTACCCTTATGCTGCGCGACTTCACCCCTTTCCCTTTGCCTTCTGTTTTATCCATAGTCCGACAAAGAAATTCCTTCGTTAGATTACGCGTAACGTATTCCACGACCAAGCTGCGTAACCTTTCACTACCGGGATAAGGAAGCATCGATACAACGCCGAGCGTAAAGAAAAGGAAATTCGAACGCCCTGCCTTTGTTTGGTGCCAATTTGAATCTAATCAACATTCATCAGTCGTTCTATACCTTGCCTTCTTGTACTTACTTGAAAGTAAATGCTAAAGTGGTCGGTCCTTCCTATCAGATGGGTCAACATATTTTTCTTAGAAGACCCATGTTCATAAACACGTCACGCTATTGATACACGATTTTTTTGCCGAGGAAATCGATATTAACTTGAAAACTGGCCATCTTGAAATTGCTCAATTTATTTTTCATCGTGTCATCTTTTATGCCTCAGGCTGCAAAACTTGAATCGTAAAGCTGTGGAATGAATCGTCAGTCACGAGTCAATAGTAGATGTGTATGCGGATGCCAGTGATTTTATAGTGATTATACGGTGCATGGTATCGTTATCAATTTGCTGAGTCGAGACTGTTGAGAGCCGAGAGAAATATTATTTCAATTGAGCAATTTTTAATTTATATATTTTGCAATTTACACTAAAGCTGTTTCAACTTTGTGCACCTGTTTTGAATTTAATCAAGTTTTCAAATTGGTTCAAAGTTTTTAAAAGCAATTAAAAAATCTTACAATTTTTGAAATCCTTTAATCCTTTAATATTTTTAAACCACTATTAAAATCCTTGAAAAGCGATCCCTTCAAATAACAGCAATAATAACAATAGTCATTAATCTTTTCTTTTTCTACTTTCAGTTAAAAAACACACTTGCAGGCTGGACGAGCAACACCTTCAAATCATGTAAGTATTTTAAGGATTATTCTTAAGTAGAAAAAAATATCCGCAGTTGTTCCGGATGCACAGATAGTTCAAAATTCAACTATTTTTGGTTCCTTTCTTTATATATACTTGAAAAAGTTATGGATAATCTGTTTTTTTTAAACTTCAAATTTTATTCAATACAATATCTATGCCAATTTTATTCAAAAGTGGAAACTTTCCTATATTTTCATCTTTGCCAATTTGCTCTCTGCAGTTGTAGAAAATCAGAGCTGCATCTGAAATGAAAGTTAATCGGTATCAGTTCCAAGTTGTACATCTCACGAAATCATTCTTGATCAGTACCTACGTGTATATTGCAGGTGAATTATTCCCCGCCTCCTTCTGGAAGGCGTACTGGGAGTACCTGGAGAGTTACGGCGAGGCCAGGAGGATCTTGGACAAGCTGAGAGCATTGGAGGACCCTCTGCTGCATTTTCTTCGACTGAGACAGGGCGCTGCGAGGCATTCGCCTTCATCTTTACTCCTTCTACCGGTAAGACACTCACTTTGTACAATGTGCACTCTACTCTAACTCTTTAACAATTTAACAGTAAGTCGACTGTTGTCTTTCTAAGTACAGTTTCCTATTACCGACACATAGTGGACCTTTTCTTGCAATTCTGTCTCAAAATCGTAGAACTTTGGAACGGAATGACCTAGAAGGATATTTTTTTTAAATTAAAGAAAAAACCTTTCTGAATATAGGAAAATTATAGAGAAAGTCAAAAAAATTATTTTTGACCTTGAAAATCTATGTTGAAGATGGCATTTTTGTCCAAAAAAAATCGTTTATTGAATTCCAAAAACGCTTAGATTTTATATTTTATGTGCTACACATATTTTTATATAGATTTTTGCATGCCCAATTCGAACCTGACATGTAAGTCGTTGTCAGATAAAATCTAAAATGTCGCGACAATTACCGATATCTGAGGACAAATGAGGATTCGCGTCTCTTCTAATCTTTTTAAACTAGTGATGTATTTGAGCGAGAAATGACAAGAAAACGACAAGATCGATATAGTTTTTCTCGAGTGTTAAGAAAAATGATTGCTTTTGATTTCTCAATGCCAACAATGATTTTTTAATAAATCTCAAGTCTGATATAACATTTAGAAAGAAATTGGGATATATACACTGAGAAACTCTATGTTAGAAAAATTACTAAATCGATAGCAAGCAGGGGCAAAATCCCAAAATTGAGACATTTTAATACAGAAAATAATAAATTAATAATTAATAATAGTAAAATTTATTATTAATTTATTATTTAATTTATTATTTATAATAAATTTTACTATTTAAATAGTAAAAATTATTATTGAAATAGTAAAATTTATTATTTTCTGTATTAAAATGTCTCAATTTTGGGATTTTAACCCTACTTGCTATCGATATTACACTGAGAAACTCTGTGTTAGAAAAATTACTAATATCGATAGCAAGTAG
>UCOK01009392.1:16266-45772 GCA_900474325.1 Synergus umbraculus | reverse complement strand
TCTGAAACCCAGTTTAAAATTCATGAAAATCACTAAAAATTCCTAGAAACCTTTAGAAATCCCATGACAAACTTTAAAATCTCTTAAAATTCCCAGAAAAATTCTTGAAATTTGCGGTAACATTTAAAATCTCTTTATATCTTTCATATCCCGTAAAAATATTGAGAAATCTTATCAAATGCGATGAAATCCTTTAAAATTCTCACAGATTCATTTAAATATCAGAAAAATGTCTTGAAATCACTTAAAATTATTAGAAATCTTATAAAATTCCTTAAAATTTCAGAATAATATTTCAAATTCTTGAAAACCTCATAAAACTCTTACAAAGCTTTTAAAAGCCCTTAAAATTTCACGAAATATCTTAAAATCCCATACAATTACACAAAATCGTTTGAATATCCTAAATATCTCTTGAATTTTGTAAAAGTCACTTAAAAATCCTTAAAAATGCACATAAAAACCTTCTAAATCGTTAATCTCTTGAAATCTATGTTAAAATTAGTGGAAATCTCTAAAATTTTTTAGCAACCTCTAGAAATTTCTCTACTCTTAAAATCTTTTAAAATCATTTAAAATATTACAAAATTCCCTATAAAGTTTTAAATTCCTTATTTAAATCCCCAAAAATACATAATTTAAAAGTCATAAAAGCACCTTGAAGTCCGATTGAAATCTGATCAAAGTCGCGAAAAATTCTAAAAATTCCCAGAAACTTCTTAAAATTCTTTAAAATTCTACCATAACATTTTAAATTCCATTATCTCCCATGACATCTTTAAAAATTCCATAAAATTCCCATAAAATTCCCAGATTTTGAATGTACCTATTTTGAGTTTAGACTCGTGACAAAATGATTATTAACGAAACCAAATTCAAAATTTCAAATTCATTTCACGCGGAATTTACGATGCGGCAAATATCGATTGTTGAAAATCACTATCGATACTTACACGACGAATCAGGAATACGGAATAGGCGTTACGATATTTCGACTTCGACTCAATCATCTTTTTAGAATAGATATAATTTATTATATTTTATTTCTCCAATCCCTAAAAATTTCAAGAAACCTTTGACCTTAAAAATAATAAAATAAAAATACGGGAAGAGGATTTCTAATTTGACAAAACTTTTCCAAATAATCAATATTTTTATTTGACACTTTTTTTTTGTCATTTTAAGAAGCTTTTTAGTAATATTATCAGTCTATTACAGGTAACATTATTATATTTGATAATATGTGGAATTATCTAGTCCAGTTGGACATGTGAAAAGGTTAAAGGTTTTCATTCGATCAACTGAGTTAAGCAGTTCTTGCTCGGTTCTACTCGGATGGGTGCCTTTGTACTAAATAGAGTGTTATCAGATTTTACTCTCGAACTAATAGTGAACTAATAGTGAATATATGCCCGACTTCCTGTTTCTCATTATTTAAAAATATCGTCATTAAAAACCTGGCGTATTTTCGAGTTAAGGCCATTTAACTAAATTTTTGAAATCTTTAGGGGTGACTGGGGTGTTATCCTCATGAGATGTGGGGTTGAAACTTTTTGGGTGCCTGTTTGGCATTATTTAAAAACATCTTCATTAAAAACCTGGCGTATTTTCGAATTAGGGCAATTTACCTAATTTTTGAAATATTTAGGGGTGACTGGGGTGAGATCCTCATGAGATACGGGGTTGAAACTTTTTGGGTGCCTGTTTGGAATTATTTAGAAACATCGTCATTAAAAACCTGGCGGTTTTTTTAATTAGGCCAATTTCCCTCAATTTTCAATCTTTAGGGGTGAGTGGGGTGAATTCCAGATGCGCTGAGGGGTGGAAACTTTTTTAGGCAGTTCTTAGGGTTATACGCAACTATTTTCTGCCATGAAATAGTAGCTTTTGTAAGTTTGAAAAAAAAAATATTTTTCGTTATTCGTTATCGTTAGGAACTTCAGACTCATGACGTAAAAAGTCTTTAAATATTATCGTAAAATTTAAAGAATTTCAAGAAGTTTATGATGGGAACATTGAGATTGAGAGGTTTTCACGAATTAAAGAAGATTTCAAGAGATTTTTATGTGTTTTAAAATATTTTATGAGGTTTATAGGATTTTCAATTTGTTAGGTAATTTTATTAAGATATTTCAAAAGAATTCCTATACATATATAATTTTTAAAAGAATTTGTAGAATTTCGTAAAATTTTAAGCGATTTTATGAGATTTTTGTAATTATTAAAAGATTTTAGAGAATTTTTAAAGATTTCATGAAATTTGATAAGATTTCTAAGAATTTTACAAGATAAGATATTTATAATTTTAATGGTTTTTGGGAGTTTGAAGACATCTTGACGAATTTTAAGAGACTTCAAAGGGTTTTAGAGAATTTTAAGAAAGTCAAGAGATTTTAATAATTTAAAATATATTGTATGGAATTTTAAAGAATTTTGTGAAATTTTCTGTGATTTCTAATAATTTTAAAAGTTGTGAGGTAATTTTGTTGATTTCTCTAATTTTTAAAAGATTTTGTAGAATTATTAAGGATTTCATGGCAATTTGATAAGATTTCTAAAGATTTTAGGACATTCTAAAATCTAAATGTTAAGAAATTCCAAGATTTTTTAAATGAATATTTAGGTTTTTGCCTATTTTAACTTGGATGTCAAGATATTAATAATTTTAATGGTGTTTGATTTTTGTGGATTTTTAAGGGATTTCGAGAGGTTTTTGGGAGTTTTAAGAAATACATGTTAACTGTTATGATAAAATTTTAAAGAATTCTAAGAAGTTTCTGGAAATTTAAAGAGATTTTCACAAATTTTAAACAATTTCGAGGGTTTTCGTGAAATTTTAAAATATTTAACAAGGTTTTTGAAATTTTAAAGAATCTTAAGGGACTTTAATCGTTCTCATGGCATTTCCAGGAATTTTAAGGTAATTCAAGAGGTTTTAATAATTTTTAAAAGATTTTGGCATTTTTAAGTGTTTTATTAAATTTTATGCAATTTATAATAATTTTAAGGAATTTTACGAGATTTTTATGCCTTTCAAAGTATTTTATGGTATTTAAAGGATTTCAAAATTTGTAAGCGAATCTTTTCCTGCTGGAATTTCGAGGAATTTTAAAATTTTAAAAGGTTTTTGAGAGTTTCAAGGGATTTTAAATTTTGGAATAGAGTTTCCAATAATTTTAGGACAATTAAGAGATTTTAATGACTTTTAAAACACTTTATTGGTATTTTTAATGATTTTATGAAATTCTATGAAATTTCTAATACTTTTAAGAGATATCAAAAAATTTTTCGGTTTTTTAAAAGATTTTATGGAATTTCTAAGAATCTTATGGAAGCTGACAAAATTGTTAATACTTTCGAAGGTTGTCGTAAAATGTTAAGGGACTTTATGAGTTTTTCTAATTTTTAAAAGATTTTGAAGAATTTTTTACGATTTCATGGAATTTGATAAGATTTCTAAGGATTTTAAGAGATTTTAAATGTTAAGAAATTCCAAGAGGTTTGTAGGAATTTTCCGAGATAAAGAGATTTATGATTTTAATGGTTTATGTGGATTTTTAAGGGATTTCAAGAGGTTTTTAGAAGTTTGAAGACATCAACAAATTTGAAGGGATTCGAAGGTTTTCGTGAATTTTTTTTACGCTATTATAGTTTGGAACAACAATGTATCCGAGATTTTCGAGACATTTCGTGACACAACTTTTTTAAGATAGGATACTTTTCGTAAAGATTTTGGGTATATTCTCTTAATGAATTACTCACTGGCTCTGCCCACTCTCCCTTCTGCTGTGACAGATCCCGTGATAAAAGGCAAATCCTTCATTTTATTTTGGTCCATCAAATTCAAAGGATTGTCTGTTAAAAATGCATCATCAGCTTCCGGTTCATCCGTTGTTGTCCATCCAATCTTAGTTGTTTCTCCCAGTTCTCCGAATATACTTGTTACGTTTAGTAATTGATCCACACTTTTTGTTCGAAGACAGTCCACAAAACTTTCGGAAGTATTGAACTCACAGGAAACAAGAGAAGCAATTTTTTTGGCATATTCTAGAAAATTGCTTCTTTTTGTGAATGCCCAAGCACCAATTGGGCTGCCGCTTTGAATTATATATTGATGAAAGAGACCTGGTGAAAATATTTATAATTTCAAATGCATTGACATAAAATTCTTCGTGTAGGTTTTATACAATTTTATTTTATTTTTAATTACCATTGCTGGCTTTTGAAAGCGCATGAAGTGCAACACTTCCCCCTCCAGCACTTTCGCCAAAAAGGGTGACTTTTTTTGGATCTCCTCCAAACGATTTTATGTTGCTCTGAACCCATTTTAAAGCCATCACTTGGTCTTTTAAACCATAATTTCCCATTGCTGCTGAGTTACCTAGACTAAAAAAACCAAGAGCTTCCAATCGGTAGTTTATAGTGACAAGAATAATATCCTTGTCAAGAAAATAGTTTCCCCGAGCAGAATTACCCGTTCCCGCATGGAAACCACCTCCATGTATCCATAACATAACAGGAAGTAACTTCTTATTTGTTGTTTCATTTTTCTGAAAAATTCACATTTTTTACTGTTGATGGAAGTATATTTGGAATAATTGTTTTCTTACCAAGGGAGAATGGAATTCTAAAAGTGGTGTATAAACATTTAGAAATAAACAATCTTCATTTCCATTTATTTTCCCTCTTATTTGAGGACATATATTTCCGAATGTAGTAGCTTGTCGTATTCCATGCCAATTTTTTGCGGGCAGAGGATTCCTGAACCTATTTTATACATATATTTGTAAATTTTTAAATTGTAAACAATAACATGAGTATTGCGTTTTGCATTATTAAATTTTAGTCGGTTTTTAATCTAAACTAGCAAACAAAGATTATTTTCTTTTTTTCTTACAACTTGAAGGCATTTCAACGCGAATCAGATTTGAAACCACAATATATGTGAGATTTACGAGACATTTTTTTAGAGGCGAATTTCAAGAGGTTTCTAAGAATTTTAAGGAAGTTTTAGAATTTTTGAAATATTTCTATGAATTTTAAAGGATTTCGAATTTCGAAAGAATTGTAGGATATTAAAAAAATTTCTTTTATGCCATAAATTTGCCTAATTTTAAGCGGTAATGCCGATTTTCGGGCTCTTTTAGTTTTCTCAGAAAACACAAATTTGGTACATAAAAATCCAGTACATAAAAATATTAAAATTTTTAAATTCAATCATATATGAATTTTGGGTTATTTTTGGGCTCTTAAAATATTAAAAAACCAAATTCGAAAAAACAACCCTTAACATTGATAACCTACGCTCAATTTTGAAAAATACTTTTTGAAAAAACAAAATAGACAAAAATTTCGGGCTATTTTTGGACTCTTGGAATATCAAAAAACTAAATTCAAAAAAACAACCCCTAGCACAAAAAATACAAATTTGGGTGGAGGTGCTGACTGTCCGAGCAGCTAGCACTTCCAGTACATAAAAACATTATAATTTTTAAATACAATTATACATGAATTTGGGGCTATTTTTGGGCTCTTGGAATATCAAAAAATCAAATTCGGAAAAACAACCCTTAACATTGCTAACCTACTCTCAATTTTGAAAAAATATTTAAGGGATTCTAAATATTTTGAAATTTTTAGGAATTTTAAGAGGTTTCTAAGAATTTTGAAAAACGCCTCGTTTCAAATGTTCAATATATATACAAAAACAACTTACTGATATTATAATTGATTGACTTTAATTGAGTGCCTTTAGATTATAGTGGAATACAAAAATACAAATTACAAAAAAAAAATGAATTTAATAATTTCAATTTTACCTTAAATTTCCAATTGGTGGTTCAGCATATGGAATTCCGAGAAAAGCTGCATATTTTCTTCCATTTCTGGATTCCTCGATCGTACCGTTTAATAAGCCTTGAGATAATTCCACCAGAGGTTCTGCATTTATCCAAAAAATATACAGAATGTGCAACAAAAATAGGAAACATTGTCGTTTCATTGTAGGCTTTCTGAAATTGTTAATATTCAGTTGCTGATTCTATCGTATATATTAAAAATTGTTTACTGTTTTCTAAATTCTGTACAATAAGACACGCATTATCGCTCTTTGTTTTTGAAACGACTGTTGACAGTGTTAACGGAAATTAATAGAGTTATAAAAGTAATGACATTTATTCAAAGTAATATACCCGAAATAAAATATAAAAGAAGCTGAAAATGCGCGAAAAAGAAAAGAATCTGCAGCTGAAATATTGAAACAACACCACGCAATCAGATTTCTTGATTTAAATCATAATTTATTATTTTATCTTTGATTACACGATTCATTTTATCACAATTAAGATAATACATTAAGATAAACAATATGACGACATAACTTTTAATATGAAAGAGAGCACAATATTTTTTATTTGCCATTTTTTGGCATAGTCAACAACAACTGATTCTTTTTTAGCATATCCAAACACCTAATAGACTATTAGTTTGTATTATACATATATGTATATAATAGGATATTATGTACGACATTCATTTTCTTTTAAAATTATCAATTAAAAAGATCATTTAATAATTCTTCAAAAAGATGTTTTTCTATTACAATATTGATTGCTAGTTTATTAGGTGGTTACACAGAGAAAACTGTTTGGTTCGGACAAGAAAACTTTTTATTGCTGTAGAAGCAACAAAAATTGTTTAGTTATACCAACCAAATCTTGGTTCTTTTAGTTGAATTAACAAAACTGTAGTTGGTTCAACAAAAATTCGGTTGACACAAACAATTTTTGCTGCTTCTATATCAATAAAAAGTTTTGTTGTCAGAACCAAATACTTTTCTTAGAGTAGAGTGTAGTTTTTATAACAAGTGGCATATAAAAGGAATATACTGGAAGTGCCGGATTAAGGCCATGTAAGACTTACCCGATCCCTACCTTACCGACATTTTTGTCTGCAGCACTACGTCTACATTTATTGAGATATCAAATTGAAAATTTCTGAAATTGAAGCTAAAGCACTAAGGTACGTTTATCTGGTCTTAAATATTGACATTTGTAAAAAAAAATTTTTTTGAAAAATTATTTTTTTATTTTTACAAAAATTTAAGACCAGATAAACATACATTAGCATATTTTCTTTAATTTTATATTTTTTCAATTTGATATCTTTATAAATGTAGACGTAGCGTTAAAGAGAAAAAAATGTCGGTAAGGTAGAGATCGGGTAAGCCTTACATGGCCTTAAGTACGAATTTAAAAACTTAATACTCATGTATTGATTCTCCAGAAGTTCATTTGGTCTGTGAAAAAACTATTAGAAAGTGTGACACTGGGATCAGTATTATTGTTAATATTCCCGATTTGAATGTGAGCTTCAGTTTGAGTAGTATATGCTGACCAGGTATTGGGATCACTTAATTCGCTTGATGTTGGTGTCCTAAAATTGTACAATAAAATTAATAATACGAAATTCGTATTTAAGGAGATAGTTTACATATCGAATTAACTTAATTTATTTATAAAACTAACAAAATGTCATTTATTTATGTTTCAGGTAAGCTTCAATCCAGATCTTATTCATTGAGACCAAGAATGGCAGTGTGGTGAGTTGCGAGAATATTAAATTTTCTTAACCGAGAATTTATTTAAAAAATCAGGATGAGTTTACTTTTTTTAATAATTACATATCTAAAATATATTGGTTGATATCTCTACTGACCCATTTATAGTGAAGGATGTCCAAAAATCTATCATTATTTTACTAACTGAAATGTTCGTGGCCGACAAATTTGTATGTGATATTCGATCGCCCCCAAAACTTAAATCGAATAAGTATATAAGTTCATCAAGGTGACCAACACCCAAATTTCGATCGTTATCATTGTCAGAATAAAAATCCACTGAACCTCGATATCCAAAAGAATAGAAAAAGTTAGGACTCTTCATTTTAGGTGCGACTATTTCTAAGAAGCTTACTTCCGGATAGAAGAAGAAAGCATCACTGAGGAACCTTGTAAGATTTGTCAAGAACTGAAAGCAATTGTTTTTACAGATAGGAGTCAGGAATTTTCTGAAAAATATTGAAATATTATAAAGATATTACAAAAAACATTTACATACTGCATCCTTGCTCATTAATAGGGGACAATTATTAAAATAGTATCTGTTCACAGCAGGTGTGAAATTTAATATGTCCGATGCAACAAATAAAACTTATAATTAATTAATACGAGCTTCATGACTCGTTATAATTTTATAATTTCTTTTATAATTACTATCACGTGATAGTAATTATTATTTGTCGTACGATAAAGCCAATGCAACTGTGCATGGATAAGTAAGAAAAATTTCATCAAGCGATAATTTATATAGACTCGCATCGAATATACTCCTTGAGGAATTGTTATTAAAGGATCAGCACTTGTCCAAGAAATGTTGCGTAGAATGTGCGAAAATAAAACTGATGATAATTAGTTGATACGAGGTCCATGACCTGACTATCACGATAAAGCCGAGTTGATAAGTGAGAGATGTTTTTTCAAGTGTTACATTTGTAATTTCTTCTGGATTTATATGAAGCTAAAAAAATTCCAAAAACCTGGAGAAACATATCCGCGAATAAATCTTTAAATTATTGTGTTATTATATTCTCATCAGAAAACGTATTATTTATAAATATAAATTATAAATAAATTATACATTTTAGAATTATTTTTGCTTCTACAGTAACAAAAAGTTTTGTTGTCCAAACGAAACATTTTTCTCAGTGTTCAGATTGGATGAATGGTAAATATTATCACAATATTTTTATTTTACCACAAGTTTACTTACATTAAAAACAATATTTTTTTGAAAAAATACTATGAGGAAAAAGAACGTTTTCAGATAATTTTTTTTTTTTAATTTAGGAATTACTCGTCTCTACTTTCAAGCTTTTAATTCGTACTTCAGACGAGTTGTTTATGACTTTTTTTTTGATCAACAAAAATCGTCCCGTTGTAAAGATTATAATCATATGAGATTGTTGATACAGTTGTCGAATATTTGAGTGTTTTTACTTCCTCGTAGAGGAAGCTTTGTGGTGGTCTTGAAAAATTTTCCGGATGATTTTTCGATTATAAGTTACCAAATAATCAAAATTCAAAGCAGATGTTAAAAGGAAAAAAAATCCTTTTGTCAATGCGAATGATTGAACTGTAAGTTTAATACATTTTAACAAAAAATAAGAAAGTTATGCTTAATTGTAATTTTCAAAAGTTAATTTTATGAATATAAGTTTTCAAATATTCAAAATTGACCGGATTCATTCGGATTGACAGTTTGGATTCATTCGAATTAAAGGTTCAGATTGCTTTTGAATGGGTTTCGGATTGATTCGGATTTCGGATTGAAAACTTCCTTTGGATTAGATCGGAATGAAACTGTTTGGTTCGGATAGAAATTCGAAATTACGGAATGATTCCGCATCCAGAGAAAAAGTTTGTTTAAATCAAATAAATTTGTTTGTTTAATTCAAATAAATTTATTTGATTCAAAGATATTTTTTCTTAGAATTAAAAAGAAAATTTCTTTGAATCAAAAAAAAAACAAAGAAAAAATATCTTTGAATCAAATCAATTTTATTTAATTCAAAGATATTTTTTAGTTGGCTCTGAGGCAAATATACATTTATTTGATTCAAACAAAATTTTTTTCTGGGTGCGACTGATTCGGAATGAATTTCAATGGAAAGAAATAACATATGGATTTCGTAATTTATAAAAGGTCCTAATTTATTAAAATACAGTAACAGAAAATTTTAACTATTTCAATAATAAATGACTATCTATAATTTAATATAATTTCATAATTAGAGATTTCATAATTAGAGATTTCATAATTAGAGAGTAGACACTGCAGGAGCCGTATTGTTTAAACATATTGCTAATCTGAAGATAGGAGCATTTTTCACTAGTATAAGGTTCCCAGTGGTCCGATTTATTCAATTCATTGGTATTTGATTCCTCAAATTACAGAGAAATTGATTAAGCTTAATCAAAGTCGAAACAAAAGGCGTTTCGTTTTTGCTCTGAGATTTCATTTTGTCCCATTTTTACTCTGAAAAATTTGTATTCCACCTTTTTTTACTCTCAGCCACTCACTAGACGAAATTAAGAAGTTGTGATAGGGGCATAGGTTCTCCAGAAGTTCATTCGGTCTGTGTAAAAAGTATTCGAAAGTGTGACAGTTGGATCAGTATTATTGTCTATATTCCCGATTTGAATGTGAGCTCCGGTTTGAGTAGTATATGCTGACCAGACATCAGGATCACTTAATTCGCTTGATGTTGGTTTCCTAAAATTTTACAAGAAAATTAATATAGATAATGGAATATATTGCATATATATAATATACATATGTATTTTTTTGTATTGGATTGAAGCTTCAGACGTATAGTTTGACGAAAATTTTTATTTTATTTTATTTTTGCACTTTTTGGATTAAGAATATCAAAAATGTTCCCAAAATCATATTATTATTTTTTTATTTACTAATAGAAATTAAATTTAATATTAGAAATTTATTTATTTAGTTTAAATTTAAATTCAAAATTTTAAATTTTCATTTTAGAGAATTTCAAGATATATCTTAAGAAACGTCAAAGAATTTTCACAAGATTTTAAGGCTTTTTTTTAATAAAAATTTGAAAGAGTTATAAAAAAGAATGTTTTAGAGATTTTTAGAAATTTCTATAGATTTCACAAGATTTCAAGACATCTTAAAGGATTTTATGAGATTTTAAGTTATTTTAAGGAATTTCAAAGGATTTCAGGAGATTTTAGTTATTATTTCAATATTTTGTTTAATTGTAAGGAATTCCAATGGATTTAAAAAGAATTCAAGAGTGTTTAAACATTTTCAAAAGATTTCAAAACATTTTAAGTGATTTTAAGAAATTTTAAAGTATTTATTCTAATGTAGAGTAAATCAAATGAAATCACTTAAAATCCCTTAAAATCCTTTAAAATTACCTCAAATTCATTAAAAACTTTTAAATCATCTGTAAATATCTTAAAATTGTTTAAAATATATAAAAATTCCTTGAAGTTCATTAAAATCTCTTGAAATTTTGTTAAATCTCTGAAAAAAATCTATTAATAACTCTTCAAAATTACTATAAATCTCTTGAAATCCTTTTATAATTTTTGAAACCTTATAAAATTTCTAGAAATTCCTCTAAATTCTCTAAAATTGCTCCTAGTAAATAAATAAAAATTTGGAGTATGTAAAAAAAGTCGTCAGACTATATAGACGTCTGAAACTTCAACCCAATTTTTAGTAGAGACAAATAATTCTGTATAAAATTATATCTGATATATAATTATATTTGATATATAATTATATCTGATATATCTACTGACCCATTAATAGCGAAGGATGTCCAGAAATCCACCATTATTTTACTAACTGAAATGTCCGTGGCCGACAAGTTTGAGTCTGATATTTGAGTGGAACCAGAATTCAAAGTGAATAGGTATATAAGTTCATCGCCGTGACCAACGCCCACATCTCGATTATTTTCGATGTTAGAATAAACACTCACTGTGCCTCGATATCCAAAAGTATAGAAAAAGTTAGAACTATTAATTTTAGGTGTGACTATTTCCACCATCCTTACTTCCGGATAGAAGAAGAAACCGTCGCTGATAAACCTTGTAAGACTTTCCAGGAACTGAAAACAATTTTTTTTTTATAGATAGGATTATTTATTTTATAGATTTTCTGAAAAATATTGCAATATAAAGATATTATAAAAACTGTCTACATACCGAATCCTTGCTTAGTAATAGGGGAATATTGTTAAAATAGTAACTATTCACAGCTGGTGTGAAAGTTAATAGGTTTGATGAACCCAGATAATAAGCCGCGATATAAGCGATGATTGGATCCAGGCTTAGTCTCAGAATACTGTAGATTGCAGCATTGTTATATGCATCTGAAATCAAGGAAATTTAGAATAGAATAGAGTAGGAATAGGAATAGTAATTCAATTATAGGAATAGGAATAGGAATGAAATTATAGGAATATATTAGATTAGGATTGTCTAAACTTAATTATCATAATTACTCACTACTAGTAATTAAGAGCCCCTCATCAGATACCACTCCACTCATAAAAGGTAAATCCTTCATTTGATTATTGTCTATCAGATTTTTTGGATTGTCAGTTAAAAATGCACCCTCAGCATCCGGCTCATCAGTCGGAGTCCAAGTCAATTGTAAAAGCCGAGCAACTGTGCTAAATATAAAACTTGTATTCACTAAAACTTCTGGACTTCTTCTTCGCATACAATTTACAAGTCCTGCGGACGTAATCAGTGGACAAACAACTAATGGAGATAGAGCCCTTATGTATATTACGAAGTTAGCTCTTTTTTGGTAAGCCCAAGGGGACAAATTCGCACCACTTTGAATAATATACTGGCTAAATAGACCTGTAATAATATATCAAGATAGATACAATTGATAGATAGATAAAGTTGATAGATATAATTGATAGATTCATAGAATTGACAGATACAATTGATAGATACAATTAATCATACAATTCTGACCAGCCAGACACTGTTTTTTCATTCATAATATTAAAAAATGGATCTTACCAGAGCTTGCTTTAGAAAGAGCATGAAGAGAAACAGAAGCCCCTCCAGCGCTCTCACCAAAAATAGTCACCCGATTTGGGTCACCACCAAATGAGTTGATATTTTGCTGCACCCATTTTAAAGCTAAAACCTGATCCTTCATTCCGAAATTTCCTGGAGCAGCCGAATCTCCTGTACTCAAAAACCCAAAGATTCCCAAACGATAGTTTATGGTGACTAAAATCACATCCTTGTCTAAAAGGTAATGAGCACCGTACATATTACTGCTTCCACTGGTGAAACCACCTCCATGAATCCAAACCATGACTGGTAATGAAGTGTTAATCTATAAAATATAAATTTACTGTATCATCCCACCGCTGTCACATGTACCGAAAATTTTGAACGTTCAAATGAACGAATTATTTTTTCCCAATTCTATTTTATTTAGAATCGTTTTCCCGTGTAGAAATTTCAATAGGGGTCTAGTGGGGGCATCAGTAGTTTTCCCTTCTTTTAGTCTGGCCGTGGTGGAAAAAGCTAGTCGGGCCCTGACGAGGAAAACTAGTCGGGGCCCTGATGGGGAAAACTAGTCGGGGCCCCAGCTAGATCGTAACGTTTTTGTCACTTAGGCGCCGACTAGATGTTCCAGTAGGGGTCTAGGGAGAATCGCCCTTCTACAGCGCTATCAAAGAAAGGGCCCTGACGTGGCCCTAGTCAGATCCCCGAGATATATATTTTTAATTATAAACGTATATAATTATGCATTTGGAACGGTTTACATACTGTAGAAATTTCCCTATCTTTACCCATTTAAAGTAGGGTTCTAGCGTGAACGGCACTAGAATTTCTAATCTAGAAAAAACTAATCAGGGCTTTATTACGAATTTTGAGAATTTATACTTCAAATTGTCCCAAATGCATTTAACTATATACGTTTATAATTAAAAATATATATTGCGGGGACCTGATTAGGGCCACAGCAGGACCTTTAATTTGATAGGGCTGTAGAAGGGCAATTCCCAATAGGCCCCTACTGGAATATCTAGTCGCCGCCTAACTGAAAAAATAGTTACGATCTAGCTGGGGCCCTGACTAGTTTTCCCTATCAAGGACCCAACTATTTTTCCCAACAGGGCCCCGACTAGTTTTCCCCCAACAGATTCCGACTAGTTTTCCCCAACAGGCCCCGACTAGTTTTCCCGATCAGGTCCCCGAGTAGTTTGCCCCAACATGGCCTGACTAAAAAGGGAAAACTAGTAAGGCCCCCACTAGATCCCTATCGAAATTTCTACACGGATGGGACGATTTGAAGTAAAAATGCTCAAAATTCGTAAGAAATTTCCCACTAGCGCCAGACAGGGCCCTGATTAGTTTCTTCTAGAGTAGAACTTCTAATCCCTACTTTAAATGGGAAAAGATAGGGAAATTTCTACACGGGATATTTCAACTATAAAAATAACCATAGACATTATAAATATCTTCCATATTCTTCCATATAAAATTAATGTTAATGCAAATCAATTAATGTTTTAACAGTGTTTATAGTTTAAAATACAATCAATACAAAAATTCGTTCATTTGAAGGTTCAGAAGCTAAACCATATCTAGAAACGTTATATTTCTCAATTCTATTTTATCTAGTGTCAATTTTTTATCAATTCTATTTTATTTATTTTATCTAGTGTTAAATGTTCAAATGAACGAAATATTTTTTCCCCATTCTATTTTATCCAGAAACGTTATATTTCACCTAAAAGTAACCATAGGTATTATAAATGTCTTCCATATTCTTCCATAAAAAATTATAGTTAATGCAGATAAATTAATGTGTTAACAGTGTTTATAGTTTTTTTTAAATAAAATCAATACAAAAATTCGTTAATTTGAACATTCAGAACTTAAACCACAGGCTGTCAACATTTTTTAACATGAAGAAGTAAACAAAGTGCTCTGAAAAAAAATACTCGGAAATCAATAAATATACTTTTGAATCAATAAAATATCTGCTTTTGGAAGAGATTTATTGATTCAAAAGTATATTTATTGATTTCCGAGTATTTTTTTTTTCAGTGTGACAAAGTGACCAAGGAACAAAAGTATATAATTGGAATTCTGCTCACCGATGAAGAATTGAATTCCAGAAGTGGTGTATAAACATTTAAGAACAAACAGTCCTCAGAACCCATTATTTTGTTAGTAGTACTATTGGTTTGAATACATATATTTCCAAATGTATTTGCTGATCGAATTCCTGACCAATTGCCTGCTGCCACAGGATTTGCAAACCTGAATTCAAATTGAATTTTCAATAGTTATTGAAAATTTGAATTTTCAGATAGTTATACATTTCTTAATTAGTTTTTCATTCAATTTTTTCTTGAACAAGTGTTCCACGAGAATAGAAAAATACAAAAGTAACTTACCTCAGATTTCCAGTCGGAGGTTCGGCGTAAGGAATTCCCATGAAAGCAGAGTAATTTCTACCACTTCTGGATGTCTGGAGAGTACCATTTAATATTCCTTGAGAAACTTGTACTAAAGGATCGGCATTTATCCAAAAAATGTTGCTTAGAAGGTGCAACAAGTAAAACTTATAATTAATTAAGACGAGCTTCATGACTATTAACTATCTCGATAAAGCCAATGCAACTCTGCGTTGATAAATAACAGATATTTCCTCAAGCGTTAGTTTATATATAACTCGCATGTGCAGTTTCTTATCTCGAATTATGAAGTTAAAAAAATTCCAAAAACCGGGAAAAACATGTCCCTGAATAGTAATTTTTAAATAATTGCGTCTTTTGTAAATATTTTAGAATAATTTTTCAGTAAAATATTATAAATTAGTAATTTTTAAACATTAATTGTGCATGTATTTGCATATGCGGAAGTGCAGAAATACGCGTCTATTATTTCCGACTGGATGAATTGTAAATATTATCACAATACTTTTGTTTTGCCACATTTTGTGTACCTACATTTGAGAAAAATATTTCTCGGAAAAGTACTATGAGGATAAAATGTTTTATGATAAATTTTTGTGTGGACTTAGAAATCAAACTTGATGTTTATGACATTTTTTTTTTTAATGAAAAAAAGTGCTCACATTGGAGGAATAAAATTGTAATTACAATATAGAGTATTCGAATGAAAAGAAGTAATTGAATGCTTTTGTAATTTATAAAAGGTGTTAATTTATTAAAAACCGAACTAAAAAAATTAACTATGTCAATAATACATAAATAACTCTCTGTAGATGGATATAATTTCATATTTAGGAAGTGACAATCATAAAGGAACATTTGTTCTCCAGAAATTCATTCGTTCCGTGTAAAAACTATTAGAAAGTGTGACACTGGGATCCGTATTGTTGTTAATATTACCAATCTGAAGGAAGTAAGAACTGTTAGTTGTATAAGGTTCCCAGAGGTCCGATTTACTCAATTCATTGGTAGTTGGTTTCCTAAATTACAGAGAAAGTGATTAAGAAATTGATCTAACTTTCAGGGTGTCTAGCGGACCGGGAAACCGGGAAAACCCCGGGAATTTCATTTAGGACCGAAAATTTTTTATATTTTATTGAAAAATTGACTTTTCTCTACTTTATCTTCTTTTTATTCCATATCTACTTTATCAAATTAAAAAAAAAAAAACTAGCAAACCAAAACGCGCGATACGCACTCGATTATTTTGTTTTACTTCTTACAACTTCAAGACATTCAAAAGCCAATCAAGTTTTCAACAGAAATTTTTGCGAGATTTTTGAGATGTTTCGTTACACTACTTTTTTTAGAAAGAAATTTCAAAAGGTTTCTAAGAATTTTAAAGAAATTTTAGGATTTTTGAAATATTTCTAGGAATTTTAAGGGATTTCGACGTTCTTCAATTTATATTGACGATATTCAAAATAATTGTAGGATATTAAAAAGATTTCGTGAAATTTTAAGGGATTTCAAAAGGTTTGTAGGGGTTTTATGAGGGTTTAAGGAATTTTAAGTGTTACCTCAGAATTCCAAGGAATTCTATGGAATTTTAAGAGATTTCTAATACTTTAAACGGATTTTAATGTATATGAAGAAAATGGAATGTTATCGTCAAATTTATAGGGTTCCCAAGAGACTTTTTCTAATTTAAAAAAAAATTGTAGAATTTTTAAGAGTTTCATGGAATTTTTTTGGGGATTTCTAAGAATTTTGAGATATTTTCACAAATTTTAACGAATTTCAAGAGGTTTCTAAGAATTTCTAAGATTTCTAAGATGTTCGTGAAATTTTAAGGGATTTCAAAAGGTTTGTAAGAGTTTTAAGAGGTTTTAAGGAATTTTAAGATATTTTAACAATATTTCTAAGAATTGCGAGGGATTTTATGCAATTTTATGAGATATCTAATCATTTTAAGAGATTTCAAGAGATTTTTCTGATTTTTAAAAGATTTTGTAGAAGTTAAAAGGATTTCGAAGGTTTTTGTAAAAGTCGGAAGGATTTCAAACGATTTTTCTGTTTTAAAAGATTTTGAGAAATTTTTAACGATTTTATGGAATTTTATGAGATTTCTAATAATTTTATCGGATTTCAAGAGATTTTTAATGATTTTGTGAAATTTCATTGAATTTATGGGATTTCTAATAATTTTAACGGATTTGAAAGGATATAAAGTTTTTTTAAATGTTATCGTATAATTTTAAGGAATTTTAAGAGAGTTTCAAGAATTTTAACGGATTTCAAGAGATTTTTCTGTCTTTTAAAATATTTCATGGAATTCGATGAGATTTCTAATGATTTCAAGAAATTTTAAATGTTGTAGGGAAATTTCCAGGAATTTAAAAAGAATTCGACATTTTTATGGTTTGAACAAAATTTTGAATAATTTTTAAGGATTTTATGCAACTTTATGGGATTTCTAATCATTTTAAGGGAAATTCACAGATTGTTCTGATTTTTAAAAGATTTTGTAGAATTTAAAAGGATTTCGAAGGTCGTCGTAAAATTCGGTAGGATTTTAAACGATTTTTCTGTTTTAAAAGAATTTAAGAAATTTTTAACGATTTCATGAGATTTCAAAAGGTTTTTATAGGACTTTTAGGGGATTTTAAATGTTGTCGTGGAATTTCGAGAAATTTCAAAGATTTCTAGAAATTGTAAGGGATTTAAAAAATTTTCGTGGAATTTTCAAAAATTTTAAGAGAATTCAATAGAAGTTTCTGCTGTTTAAAAGATTTTGAGAAATTTTTAACGATTTTATGGAATTTTATGAGATTTCTAATAATTTTATCGGATTTCACGAGATTTTTAATGATTTTGTGAAATTTCATTTAATTTTATGGGATTTCTAATAATTTTAACGGATTTGAAAGGATATAAAGGTTTTTTAAATATTATCGTATAGAATTTTAAGGAATTTTAAGAGAGTTTCACGAATTTGAAGGATTTCAAGAGATTTTTCAAATTTTCAGACTCGAAGGTTTTCGTGAAATTAGGGACATGCAGGAAAAAAATTTGACCGGTAAAAAACTGGAGAAGACCGGGAGAAAACCGAGAAAAACCCGGGAATTTCAAATTGCCTGATCAACTAGACACCCTGAGTCTTTGTTAAAACAAAGGGTAAAATCTATAATAAATTTAGAAAACATTCACCCATTTATGGCGAAGGATGTCCACATGTCGACCATTAGCTTGCTTATTGATATGTCCTTTTTGGTATAAGTTAGATTTTTTGATTTAGGGAGCCTGGGCGTATACGGAAATAGGTAAATCAATTCTTCCGTGTGACCGACGCCAGTATTTCGATTTTCTTCAACTCTAGATTTACTTATTGTTCCTCGATATCCGAAATTATAAAAGTAGTTAGAACTCTTCATTTTGGGCGTTACTTTCTCCAACATTCTCACTTGTGGATAAAAGAAAAAGACATCACTAACAAGTCTTGTGATGGTTTCCAAGAACTGTAAAAAAATATGTATTAGTACTTTTTATATATTATATCTGAACTTTTAATGCTGGAAAGAAGTTTCTTGATGTTTAGATGTTCTAGATGTTTTGTTTAGATGTTATACATACTTCATCTTTGCTGGCAGTCGAAATTGAGTTGTTAAAATAATATTTATCTATAGCTGCTCTAAGTTTATGTGTATCTTTAGGATTAATGTAGTAATTAGCAAGATAATCGATTAAAGTATTGATATTATATCTGACGAGGCCATACAATACAGCATTTTCATAAAAAGCTGAAATCAGAACATATTGGATTGATTAAAATTATTTAGAACAAGTAAGGACTATAACTACAATTTTTTTTTCATTACTCACCTTTCGAAAAAATAAAGCCTTCATCATTGACTACCCCACTCATGAAAGGTAAATCTTTCATTTGGTTTTGTTCTAGTAGGTTTTTAGGACTATCAATTAGAAAAGCTCCTTCAACATCATCTTCTTGTGTAGGAGTCCAAGTTATTTGTGCAAGTCGTGTAATTGTGCCGAATATTGAACTAGTGCCTATTAAACTTTCAACACTTCTTTTTTGAAGACAACTGACAACACTTTTTGAATTGATGAATGGACAAAAAAGTAGTGCAGCTATTTCTCTTACGTATACAGTATATTTACTTTTTTCTTGGTAGCCCCAAGGGACTAAACTCGCACCACTTTGAATTATATACTGATGAAATAGACCTGTAATAAATAATGTCTAGTTATCATAAAAGAATTCATATTTAGAGAGATTGTTTACATATCGAATTGACGTAATTTATTTGTATAAAACTAATAAAATGTCGTTTATTTATGTTTCAGGTAAGCTTAATCCAGATTTTATTTGTTGAGACCAAGAATGGTACTGTGTGGTGAGTTGCGAGAGTTTTACATTTTTTTAGTCGAGAATTTAATTAAATAATTAAACAATCAGGAGAATTTACTTTTTTTAATAATTGCATATATCTAAACTATATTGGTTGAAATTAAAAAATGGATCTTACCAGAGCTTGCGTTAGAAAGAGCATGAAAAGAAACAGAAGCCCCTCCAGCACTCTCCCCAAAAATAGTCACTTGATTCGGATCACCGCCAAATGATTTGATATTTTGCTGGACCCATTTTAAAGCTAAGACCTGATCCTTCAATCCGAAATTTCCTGGCGCAGCCGAATTTCCTGTGCTCAAAAACCCAAAGATTCCCAAACGATAGTTTATGGTTACTAAAATCACATCTTTGTCTAAAATATATTCAGCACCAAACTCATTACTACTTCCGGTAATGAAAGCACCCCCATGAATCCACACCATCACAGGTACCAATGTGTTGTTGGCCTAAAAATTTAATAATAATTATTTAGAGGTAATAATTATAATAATTATCATAATTATTTAGAGGTTTCTAGGAATTTGAATGGATTTTGGAATTTTAACGGAATTCGTGAAATTTTAAGAGATTTATTGAAGCTAAAGAATTTTAAGAACTAAAGAATTCTAAGAACTTTAAGAGATTCGAACAAATTTTATGTTATTTCTAATGTTTTCGTGAAATTTCGAGGAATTTTAAGGGAATTCAAAAGATTTTGTGGTATTTAATAAGTTTTTTAATAATTTTAATGAATTTTAAAGGATATAAAAGGACTTTGAATTTTATGGTAGAATTCAAAGAATTTCAAGAAGTTTCTTAGAATTTTTTAAAGAATTTTTCACGAATTTAAAAAGATTTCAACGAATTTTAAGCGATTTTGAAAGTTTTCGTGAAATTTTGAGAGATTTTTTGAAGCTAAAGAATTTGAAGGGATTTAAAATGTTTTGAAATTTTTAGGAATATTGATAGGTTTCTCGGAACTTTAAGAGATTCTAACTAATTTTCAGTGATTTCTAATGTTTTCGTGAAATTTCGAGGAATTGTTTAAGAGAATTCAAAAGATTTTGTTGAATTTAATGAGATTTCGAATAGTTTTAATGGACTTTAAAGGACATAAAGGAATTTTAAATGTTAGCGTAAAATTTAAAGAATTGCCATAAGTTTCTGGGAATTTTGAGAGATTTTCACGAATTATTTTAAAAGATTTCAAGGGATTTTTATGAGTTTTAAATTAAAGTTTGTCTGGTAATTTTTTTGAGGAATTTCAAAAGAATTTCTAACATTTCAAAAATTTTGAGATTATGATGAGATACGATTCTTAAAAGACTTTGTGAAATCTAATAAGATTTCGAATTATTTTAATAAATTTTAAAGGATGAAAGGGATTTTAAATTCTATATCGTAGAATTCATTGAATTTGAAGAAGTTTCTGAGAATTTTAAGATTTTAAGCGATTTTGAAGGTTTTCGAGAAATTTTAAGTGATTTGAAAAGGTTGATAAGAGTTTTAATGGGTTTTAAGGAATTTTAAATGTTTTCCTGGAATTTTGAGGAATTGTAAGATATTTTAAAAAATTTCTAAAAATTGCGAGTGATGTTATGGAAAGAATTTCTAAAATTTCAAAATTCTAAAGAGTTTTCAGTGATTTCTAATGTTTTCATGAAATTTCGAGGAAATTTTTAAAAGAATTCAAAAGATCTTTATAATTTAAAAAAAATTTTGTGGAATGTAATTAGATTTCTTATAATTTTAATAAATTTTAAAATATGTATATGGACATAAAATTCTATCGTAGAATTCAAAGAATTTCAAGAACTTTAAAATTTCAAGTATTTTAAGCGATTTTCAAGGTTTTCGAGAAATTTTAAGTGATTCAAAAAGTTTTCTGGGTGTTTTAAGATATTTCAAGGGATTTTAAACCTTGTAAAATTTTGAGGAATTTTCAGAGATTTTAAAAGATTTCAGAGAATTTTTTGTGGGAACTTTGAGAATTCAGTGAGTAGGATATAAATTGAGTGAGAGGATAATTTATAAGAACGTTGCCCATTTTAGGCCAACATTTTTTAAGGGACTTTAAGGAATTTTAAAATGCTGTCATAAAATTTGCAGGAATTTGAAAAGTGTTCAAAAGATTTTGATTATTTTAAAAATATTTTATGTAAATTTAAAAAATTTTGTGAAATTTTATGAGATTTCTAATCATTTTAAGGGAGGTAACATGATTATATTTTATAATATGTGGAATTATTTTGTCCAGTTGGACATGTGAAAAGGTTTAACGGTTTTCATTTGATCAACTGAGTTAAGCAGTTCTTGCTCGGTTCTACTCGGATGGGTGCCTTCGTACTAAATAGAGTGTTATCAGATTTTACTCTCGAACTAATAACCCAGCTAATAACTTTGTATAGGCTTATTCGTAATTTAGATAATTGAACGAAATAAATTTTTTACTTCAATTAACAAAACATTTATTTAAAGTTAATAAATGAAGAATATTCACTTTCTTGATTGAAATATATAATTTGTTTGGTATAATGTCAATATGTGTTTAATTTAAATAAAAAATTTGTTTAATTCAAACAAAAAATATAATGTGAATAAACTTTTAGAGACGTGAAAAAATAACAGTGTCAAAGACTTGTTTGCATTCAAATACACCCGATTCGTAACAATTTTTTGATCAGCCTCCGTGGCGTAATGGGTAGAGTGTCGAGTTTTAATTCCGCTCTTTCCGCGCGTATTGCGTTCGAGTCCTGGTCGCCGCGAATTTCGCAATATCGAAAAAATCAATTTTTCATTAGTTATAGAGTATGTATTAGACAAATAAAACTATAAATATAGATCGATTTCATTTTTTCTCTTTTTTTTTTTTTGGAAAAAAATTATTCATTTATTTTTTTTTCAACTGTCAAACAAGAAATTTATTTAATTTAAACAAAAAACTTATTTAAATGAAACAAAATTTTTTTCAATTGAAATAAATAAAAACAAATAAAAAATTTATTTGGATCAAACAAAAATATGATTCACCCCATATCAAAGTTATAATTTGTTTGATTTAAACAAACTTTTTTCTGAGTTATAACGTTCACGTTGAACTTTTTTTAAAATTTTTTAAAGAGATTTTAAGGGACTTTAAATCTTGTGAAGTTTCGAGGAATTTTACGAGATTTCAAAATGTTTTAGAGTATTTGGAGGGAATTTCCAGAAATTTTAAAAGAAGTCAAGAGACTTTAATAATTTCAAGGGATTTTCTAATTTTTAAAAGAATTTGTAGAATTTTAAATGATTTCGTAGAGTTTCGTAAAATTTTAAGCGATTTTATGAGATTTTTGTAATTATTAAAAGATTTTGTAGAATTTTTAAAGATTTCATGAAATTTGATAAGATTTCTAAGAATTTCAAGAGATTTTCAATGGTAAGAAATTCAAAGAAGTTTTTAAGAATTTTTTGGAATTTTTGCGAGTTTTAACTTCAATTTCAAGAGATTCTTGATTTTAATAGTTTTTGTTGATTTTTAAAGGATTTCAAGAGGTTTTTCCTCCAAATTTCGAATTATGGATAGTCACATATTTCATTTAAAAAATTCTTACCACTGAGGAATTGAATTCAACACGTGGTGTATAGACATTCAAGAATAAACAATCTTCTTTTCCTTCCAAGTGTACCTCCTTACTTTGTATACAAATATTTCCAAATTCATTTGCTTGTCGTACTCCATTCCATTTTTCCGCAGGTTCGGGATTTGCAAATCTGTTAAAAAAATGTAATTTTTTTGTTTCAAACTATTTAAATCAAGTGGAAATAAAATAGGACATTTTTAAATAATAAATATCTCTAATATTGATGAAAGGTCTATATTTACCTGAGATTTCCAATTGGAGGTCTTGCATAAGGAATCCCGCGAAAAGCTGAGTAATTTCTCCCATTTCTGGATATTTGAACAGTACCATTCAATGTGCCCTGAGAGATTTGAATTAAAGGCTCTGCATTTATCCAAAAAATGTATAGAATGAACACCAATAATGAGTATTGGATATTCATTGCTAATTTCCTACACTTATATATCGTATAATTAATGAAGAACTAGATTTTCGCTTCTGCAATCGATTTTTCATTTAAATCTAGCTTTATATGCTTGAAAGAGCAATGTTTTATCTTAGAATACATTGACTTTACTCTCTTATATAAAAATCAAGTTAAATCTTTTAGGCCGCATTGTTCTTATTTGATAAGAATCTCCTGATAACTATATTTTATAGTTTATTTTAATTTTATAACGTGCAGGTAAATTTTATACCACATGAGATAAGAATTTGTTGACAATATTTACTTTTGATGACTAGAATTCTAAGTGTATTTGTATATATATTTATTTTTTAATTCGCATGTATCTGGGGAAATTCCTGAGGAATGTTTGTGGAAACTTTTGCGCTACACAAAATAACAAAATATTCTAATTGGAATACACCCAGAAAAAAAGTTTGTTTGAATCAAATAAACTTATATTTGCTACAGAGCCAAGGAAAAAATATATTTGAATTAAATAAAATTTATTTGATTCAAAGAAATCTTTTTAATTCGAAGATATTTTTTCTTTAACTCTGTAGCAAATATATTTATTTGATTCAAACAAACTTTTTTTCTGGGTGTATCAATTGGAATTATTTTATAGGCACTATCGTAAAAATCTTATGTAAGTTGCCAACATGGGAAATAATTACGTAATGATAATAAATAAATAAAGGTATAGCTCAGCAAGTGGTACGTGCCACTTGCAAATATTTTCCAAGGTTATTTAAGTAAAGACCACTCCCAGAAAAAAAAGTTTGTTTGAATCAAATAAACATTTCTTTGATATAGAGCCAAAGAAAAAATGTATTGATAATTTGATTCAAAGAAATTTTTTTCTGGGTGCATTTAATTGAATGGTTCTTTTTTTGTGAGATATTAATATACAAGACAAGTATTACAGGATAAAGTAAAAAACATCCATTTCCTTTTTTTTTTTTTTGAATGATTAAATTGTATTTGGCATTGATAAAATTAAAATAAGTTTATCTCTGTAATATTTGTTGCGATATGATCTATATTTAAATTAATGCAAATAAATTTTTCTATTTTCAAGACCACATCTGCGATTTTCTTAATAGAAGTTGTTATTAACTTCTATAATAATAATACAAGGTTTGTTAATGTTCCCGTCTATTTTTAGTATAAAAGGAAATAATCATATTTATTTAACTGACTAACTGATTGTTATATAAATTAAAGATACGTTTATTATTTGGTCAAGTTTTCTCACTAATAAAAAGTCCGCAAAGGGAATTTTTATTGAAAAAGAAATTTTGTATAATGGAAAATTAATTAAATTGAAAAAATTCAGCTAATATCTAATAAATACTTTTAACACCTTGGGAAGGTTATTAGAAGATTTACGACTCCAAGATAATAAATTTCATGTTCAGCTAATACATAGTACAAATCTTGATAAAGGTAATGGGTAAATAAACAGTTATGATAAATTTTTATTCATTGTAGATATCTAAGAAATGAGGGCACATTTCCTTAATTTATTGCTATTTTGGTCTGCACTACGAAAGATGACGAATCGCTTGGGGGAAAACTGAATCTTTTAATAAATATTATTTGTAATAACAGTTCTGGGTTTTTTTGTGATATCTCAGGTGATTTCCCGTCTAAAGTATTTTAATCTTGATTTAAAAAATCGAATAAACATTTTTTATTAATATTATTAATATTTATGTTTTATAATTATGAAACATAAATATCAATAGTTGATATCGAAAATCTTGAAAGAGTTCTGCTTTTACCAAAGGCGATTATTATTATTATTATTATTATGAAATTTTCTACATTCATAAATATATTCTTTTTTATAAGAAAATAATGGAAAAATAATATTTTTGTAGGATTTATGTTATATGGTTGGGCATGGCACGTGATTTGTGATTACAAATCATAAAATATATCTTTGAATTTCTAAAAATTATTAGAAATCTCATAAAATACCATGAAAACCTTTAAAATTGCACAAATTTTTAATAAAACTCATAAAAAACTCTTAAATTCTTTTAGAATGCCTTAAAATCCCTTAAGATTTCATTCAATTCTTAAAAATCCACAAAATCTTTTGTAAATTAGAACGACATTTTTAAATCCCTAAAAATTTGACGATTTTAAAAATTCTTTTAAATTATACGAAATCTTTTGAATCATAAGAATTGTTTGAAATCCCTCAATAAAATTACCCGACAAACTTTAAAACCCTTCAAAATCCATACAGTATTTTAAAAGTTAAAAAAATCTCCTGAAATTCGTTAAAATTCGTGAAAATCTCATAAAATTCGTAGAAATTTTTGGAAATTCCTTAAAATTCTACGATAATATTCCCTTTATATCTTTTATACATCCTATAAAATTTATTATAATTATTAGAAACTTCATAAAATTTTATGCAATCCTCTAATATTTCACAAAATCTTTTATAAATCATAAAAATCCATTAAAAATTCTTAAAATCATTTAAAAATCGTCAAAATTCCTTATGATACGTTAAAATCCCTGAAAATTCCTCGAAATTCCACGAACAATTTTTTCATTCCTTGAAACTCTAGAAACTGTTTGAAATCTCTTAAAACTTCATACAAAACCTTCCAAAACCCTTAAAATTCGTTGAAAATTTCAAAATTCATTAAATTCCTTCAAAATTCCAATAACTATTCTGAAATCCCTTAAAATTATACAAAATTATTCAGAAATTCTAAAAATGTTTTGAATTCAGTGAAAATTACTTGAAAATCGTCAAAATCCCTTAAAATTCATGAAAATCTCTAAAAATTCCTAGAAAAGTCTTGAAATTCCTTAACATTTTAAATCTCTGTAAATCATTAGAAATCTCACCAAATTCCATGAAATCCTTAACAATTCTACAAAATTTTTAAAAAATTTGAAAAATCTCTAAAAATCTTTTAAAAGTATTAGATTAGAAATTTCATAAAAATTCACCAAATCCATAAAAATTCCACAATATTTTTTAAAAATCGACTAATTTCTTGAACGTCTTTAAAAAATGTACAGCCTCTGAAATCCTTTTAAATTATACTAAATCTTTTAAAAATCGTAAAAATCCTCTTTTCATAAAAAATTCCCCGACAAAAACTTTTAAAAATTTTTGAAATTTTGCGGTAACACTTAAAATCCTTTTATATCTTTAAAATTCGTTGACACTATCAGAAATCTGATCAAATTCTATGAAATCAGTTAAAATTATTAGATATCTCATAAAATTCCATAAAATCCCTCGCAATTCTTAGAAATTTTTAAAAATATCTTTTAAATTTGCATTTATTTACCATTTCGTGGTAAATAATATCTATTTATATTTATTAATATTATTATTAATATTAATTAATTTATTATTAAAAATAAATTATTAATTTAATTCAATTATTTTACTTTAATTATTAATTATCAATTATAATAATTAATAATTTAGTAATTTATAATTTATAATTTTAATAATTTAATAATTTTTATATTTTAATTATTAATATTTATTTATCATAATATTTATTTACCAAATAAATTTATATGATAAATAATTAAATCCATTTATTTACCAAATTTGCATTTATTTTCCATTTCCCAAATTATTTCCATTTTCTTTTAAATTTATTTAATAAATGTGGACAACAAAAATATATAAGTGGGGGGTGGTTTGGTCGTGTCGCAATTTGGTCGTGACCCTTAAAGATCAGAAAAATCATTCTTGAAATCACGTAATATTATTATAAATCCCATAAAATTCCATAAAATCTCTCGAAATTCATAGAAATCTTTAAAAATATCTTAACATTTTTTATTATTAATATCTTTACGTACTTATGAAACATAAATATCAATAGTTGATATCAAAAATCTTGATAGAAGACGAGTTCTGCTTTTACCACAGCCGATTACGAGAGTTTTAAAAATTATCTAATACCAACTAGGGGTAGAATCGATTTCTTAATTTAGGAGTGTGCGCAATGTGATTTCTACCCTGAAAGGGACGACAATGATCTTGTACAGAAATTCTGAGGAAAACAAATCCACAGCAACAGCCATGGCATAAAGTAGTGTTTTTTCTCTCGAACCAGAAGACAAAAGTTTAAAATGACCCCAGGATTCGGCCATGATCCACTTCCGGCATACAACATCACGTCATTAGGTGAGTTTTATCTGAAAATAATTTTTAGAGATTAAACCAATCATTCCACATTGTTTTTCTTGTAATTCTCTCTCATCCCTTAAAATCTGCCTCAACAGATTAAAATCCCACCATTGAATTGAAATTTCCAGAAATAAATAAAAAACATTTTCAAATGTTTAAATAACTTTCAATGTTATGATATTTTGATGTTATAATGTTTTGATGGTATAATGTTTCAATTAAATATTTGTGAGATTTTGATCATGAGGATAATTTGGCTCAAGAAGAAATGAAGCTTATTTTATTTTTATTGGCATAAATTTGCAATTATTGTCTATAAACTATAATTTTCAGGAAATACTGCCTTGTGTCTTTGGCAACAACCACAACATATCCTTTTTCAACTCGCCAATCTATGTTTTGTTTTATCATATTCGGCCCCATCTTCAAAAAAAGGGATTCTTTTTATGCACTCTGTGCTTATAATAGGTATATATTATTATAAATAATTATAAATATATTATTTTTTATAAGAAAATAATGGAAAAATTATATTTTTGCAGGATTTATGTTATTATCTGGTTGGGCATGGCACGTGATTTGTGCTCCTGATATTTTTTCCTGGAACTTCAGCTTTCTTGTTCTAAATATTGTACAGCTGGTTTACATTGTTTATCAAATGAGACCTGTAAGATTTGATCCTGAACTTGAGGAGGTTTATCACACTTTGTTTTATCCCTTTAAAGTAAGTACCGGGATTATTATTGAATTATACTCGACTTAATATCCAAAATAATTAATAAATAATCAATAATTAATAATTAATGTCAAAATAATTGTAGGTGACTCGTTTACAATTCAAGAGATTGGTTTCTTCTGAATTGTCAACCATAATGTCCCTACATGCAGGAGAAGCATATGCAATGCAAAATTTAACAAAAACAGATCGACTTGGTCTCTTGTTAAGTGGAAAAGTAAATGTTCTTAGTGAATCAAGTTTTTTGCATCCAATTCTGCCCTGTGAATTTTTGGACTCGCCGGAATTTGAAAGTTCTCGAGCTTCCGTTGACGACAAGTTCAAAGTAAGTAATTAATTCGAGAATTCATTCTCATGTATTAAAATAAGCTAAAAATTAAAATAAAATTACTTAAAAATAAGCAAATGAGATATAATATCAAAGTGAAGTAGGAAGAAACATAATATATCAATTTTCATTTCATTTTGATCAAAGTTTTTCCTCGGAAGTATTTTTAGATACATCTGTATAAATTTATTGGTGGGTGTGTAATTTAATAGAATATTTTTTGATAAAGTAAGACGTGACAAATGTTGGTTGGCCGAAATAGAATAATTTAATGTACTCAAGGCGAAAGGCTGTCATCAGAAAAAATGACTTCCGACTTACAAATTGACATCGTCCATTTCGTTAACATATTTATCTTTCTGGAAATCGATTCTTTGGAATTCATTTCACAGGGGAAAGAAAGTTGTCGAGGGTTGGCAACTTTCCCTATTACTTTATCGGACTCTTTATGCGGACTCAATGCTACTTTCATTGCAGCGCTGTCAACCGGATTCCATCAGTTATAGTTGATATAAAATAAGGATAAAATATTACATATAAGTTGCTTTATACTATATTATGTTTATTAGGATGGAACTTATTTTTCGATTTTGAATTTTTCTTGGCCTCACCTCCCTATTTTATTGGAATGACCAAGAAAATTATGTCCACCAAATTTTAGCGAAATCGATTAATATTAACATTTGTAAAAAAAATTTTTTTGAAAAATTATTTTTTTATTTTTACAAAAATTTAAGACCAGATAAACATACC
>UCOK01009392.1:0-16246 GCA_900474325.1 Synergus umbraculus | reverse complement strand
GATAAACATACCTTAGCATATTTTCTTTAATTTTAGAAATTTTCAATTTGATATCTCAATAAATGTAGACGTAGCGTTGCAGACAAAAAAATGTCGATAAGGTAGGGATCGGGTAAGTCTTACATGGCCTTAATATAGGAAAAAGTACAATCCAATTTTAAATACAGGTATTTTTTTTAATTTCACATTGGGTTGAAGTTTCAGACGTCTACTATGACGATTTGTTTACATTTATATTGGAATAATAAGACAAATAATAATAATAAACAGTTCCCAAGACCCACAATTTTTATTTATTTATCAGCAGAAATTTTAAAGAGTTTAGAGGAATTTCAAGAGATTTAAAAAAAACATTTTTCACAACATTTAAAATGATTTTAATGAATTTATAAGAATTTTAAGAGATTTTAAGATATTTCAAGAGATTTTAACGAAGTTTAAGGAATCTTGATATGTTTTAAACAATTTTAAGACATTTACAGAAGATTTAAAAGTTTTTAAAGAATTTCAAGTAATTTTAAAGGATTTTAAAGGACTTCATTTAACTTACTTACTAGAATAAATTTTGTTAAAATTTCTTAAAATCTTCTAAAATGTTTTAGAATCTTTGAAAATTTTTAAACTCTTTTAAATTCTTTTGAAATCCAATGAAATTTCTTAGAATCAGTTATCACTAAAATCTCTTGAAATTCCATGAAATTCTCTAAAGTCACTTAAAATTTGATAAAAAAAATCTTGTGAAATCTATACAAATTTCTAAAAAATTTCTGGAACATCCTTTTGCTTATAATCTTCTGAAAACTTGAAAATCCTAAAAATTTTTTGAATTCATTTAAAAATCCTTTAAAGTTCCTTAAAATATCCTGAAATTACCTAAACTCTCCATAAAATCCCTTGAAATTTCTTTAAAATCCGTAAAACGCTGGGCAAATTTCTAACTAGTAAATAAATAAAAATAAAATGATTTTGGGAACATTCTTGATGTTTTTAATACAATAAAAACAAATAAAATAAAATAAAATAAAAATATTCGTCAGACTACGTATGAAACTTCAACCCAATTAATTTCACCGGAATACTTTGTCTCTGTGTAATTATGATCTTTAGACTATGTTGAAAAAACATATCTATACGAAAATGTTTTTTTTTTCAAAATTTACAAAATGGCGGGCCACTAATTTTGAACGAAAATTACAATTTCCACAATTAATAAGAAAATGTCGTCAAATTCATAATAGAGGCTGATTCATTTATTAGAAAGCGCGTGATGACAATGAAAACTGAACATTTTGAAAAAATTCAAGATGGACGCCAAAATTTTTTTTAAAAACGCATTATTTTTTTGTGTACGTCAACGAAAAGTTATTTTTTTTTTTTGAAAAAAAAAATCGAGACCTAAAATCTTATTGCTCTAAATGGTTCCTTTCGATGTCAAAAGACACGCAAAACAGTTTCTACCCCGTACCCCACTAGGATCACCCCCAAATCATCCCCTCAGTACAAAAAACTCATGCAATTCTCCAAACTTCAAGACCTAAAATTTTATTCTTTGAAATAGTTTTATAGTTCCATTTAATGTCCAAAGAAGCCAAAACAGTTTCATCCACTTAACCCTCTAGTTTGACCCTCAAAATCAACCCCTAGGTACAAAAAAATTATTGTAATCCCTCTAACTTCGAGACCTAAAATTTTATCGTTCCAAAAGGGTCCATTTAATGCCCAAATAAGCCCAAAACAGTTTCATTCACGTAACCTTCTAGTTTCACCCTTAAAATCAACCCCTAAGTACAAAAATATCATTTAAACTCTCAAAACTTCGAGACCTAAAATTTTATCGTTAAAAATGGGTTCATTTCATGTTCAAAGAAGCCCAAAAGAGTTTCATCCACCCAAGCTCCAAGGTTCACCCTCAAAATCAACCCCTAAGTACAAAAAAAGGCATTGTAATTCTCCCAACTTCGAGATCTAAAATTTTATCGTTCCAAATAGGTCCATTTAATGTCCAAAGAAGCCAAAAAAAGTTCCATCCACTTAACCCTCTAGGTTCACCCTCAAAATCAACCCCTAAGTACAAAAAAAATCATTGCAATTTACCTAATTTCGAGATCTAAAATTTTATCGTTCCAAATGGGTCCATTTAATGTCCAAAGAAGCCTAAAACAGTTTCATCCACTTAACCCTCTACTTCCACCGTCAAAATCAACCCCTAAGTACAAAGAAATCATTGTAATTCCCCTAACTTCGAGTCCTAAAATTTTATCGTTCCAAAAGGGTCCATTTAATGCCCAAATAATCCCAAAACAGTTTCATTCACCTAACCCTCTAGTTTCACCCTTAAAATCAACCCCTAAGTACAAAAATATCATTTAAACTCTCAAAACTTCGAGACCTAAAATTTTATTGTTAAAAATGAGTCCATTTCATGTTCAAAGAAGCCCAAAAGAGTTTCATCCGCCCAAGCTCCAAGGTTCACCCTCAAAATCAACCCCTAAGTACAAAAAAAGGCATTGTAATTCTCCCAACTTCGAGATCTAAAATTTTATCGTTCCAAATGGGTCCATTTAATGTACAAAGAAGCCTAAAAGAGTTTCATCCACTTAACTCCCTACGTACACCCTCAAAATCAACCCCTAATCTTAGGTGTTGATTTTGCGGGTGAACCTAAAGGGTTAAGTGGATGAAATTGGTTTTGGCTTCTTTTATACTATATGAATCCATTTGAAATGATAAAATATTAAGGAAAAAATAAATACACATAAAATAATAAATAAATTCACATAAATATATATATATTTATATATTTATGTGAATTTATTTATTATTTTATGTGTATTTATTTTTTTTATAAGTATTTATAAGTCCATTATAAGTATTTAAATTGTCCATGATAATACTTTCTATTACTTATTTACCTTATTTTTGATTTAAATTATCAATTTTTTTGAAAAAGTAAAAATTGTGGAAAAAAACGGGGTTATTTAAATTGGCTCATATGGTAAGTAACACATGCTCTTAAGGATTAATTAATAATAATAATAATAATTATTATTATTATTATATAATTAATTATAATATTAACCACTCTAGGATTTTAAAAAAATCGATTTATTTTTTCTTAGCTTAAACAGTACTTTAGAGTCTTAAAAACAATACACACGTGGTCCTATAGCAAAAAAAAAAGCATTTAACATGTATAATTTTTAATTTTCCCGAAGCGTCTTGGAGTTTTTATTTAGCATACTCGTCCACCATTTTGGATCTGCCATTTTGTTTATCAAATTTTTGACACCGAATTCGTAATGAGAGACCCCAAAAACCCATGAGCAACAGAATTTGGCCCATTTTATAAAAATTTTATTCGGAATTTGTTAGCTCTCTGCATTTCTCCTCTATCTGCTTGTGAAACTTTAAGGCCATGTAAGACTTACCCGATCCCTACCTTACCGACATTTTTTTGTCTGCAACGCTACGTCTACATTTATTGAGATATCAATGTGAAAATTTCTAAAATTAAAGAAAATATGTTAAGGTATGTTTATCTGGTCTTAAATTTTTGTAATTTTTTTAAAAAAAGTTTTTTTTTTTTAATGTCAATATTTAGGATCAGACAAACGTACCTTAAGGCTTTAGCTTCAAATATAGAAATTTTCAATGTGGTATCTCAATAAATGTAGACAGAGAAATGTTACAGAGAAAAAATGTCGGTAAGGTAGGGATCGGGTGAGTAATACATGCCCTTAATTGCATAAAAAACTTTGAGTGCTTTGGGAAAAATGTTAATATGAACCGATTTCGCTAAAATTTGATGGAGATCATTTTTTTGGTCATTTCAACAAAATAGAGTAAAAAAAAACTCTCTAAATTAAATTTATTTGAATTTCTAGGTCTCTATTGTAGCGGCAAGTTCTTGCAGATATTTATATTGGCAAAGAACAGCTTTAGAATACCTTCTTGTAAAAGAAACATATTTAGCTACAGTCTTGACAACTTTGGTTGCCAGAGATATTGCTACAAAACTGTACGCCATGAATAATAAGGTAAAAATTCTATTTTAATTTATTCCTGTTTCATAAATAATAAAATAATAATGAAACAAATAATAGTAAAATTTTCAGATTGTTACAGATAAGGGTTCACACTTGGATATACGACTTCCAACAATTAGTGCTGGTTTAGGAATTTCTGGTGAATACAGGAGTCCAAGAACATCTAGACAAGCTTTGATTCGTCGAAAAGAATCTCAATCAACTTCCAATCATGGTCTGTAAAACTATAAATTTAAATAAACATTTGGTTTATTAGAGAAGCAATTTGGAGGAAAATCTTCTTCATGAGCTCAAAATTCTGATTAAACATCCCTTTTTTTATATAATTATAATTTTTCCAGCTGGTACGAAGCCAAAAGAACGCCCAGTTAATAACTTGACTAAAATAGGTGCTCCCAATATGGAGCCATTGCCAGAATTGCCATCATGCGACGATTTGGCTTCAAGTGGTGTCGAAAGTTGGTTGGATTCTTCAAGCAAATATCACAGCTGCGAAATTGTGGACGAAGAATAAATATAAAAAAAAAGAGAATAAATAAAAATGTTATGTCTTAAATGCAAATTTTGTTTAGGTAGATGTTTGTGATTCCGACATTGATATTGTGAATATTTTGATAACGAAATCAAATGACGAGAATTGGACTGGAAAGAACGATAAGTTAAGCTTTTTACAATGTAGTTTCAATAAATAATGACGCTGCTTTTATTAAATATATCATATTAACTCCTCTTCCTCCTTCGAGAAAAGAAAAAGTTCTTTTCTGTTTTTTTATATCTAAAAAACATGACTATAGTCATGTTAACTCAAAAACATGTTTAATTTCCCCTTAAAAAAGAAAGTAAATTTTCCTGTCATGACAATGGATATAGTTATATTCTCTAGTCTGAAAATCCATTTACTCCACAGAACCATTCACACATTTAGCACATCAGCTTAATGCATTATGGGAGTGCCAATCGCAAACACGCTACAAATTGCGTTCCTTTGTGGCCTGAATACAAAATGAAGCTGTAAAATGAAAATAGAACACACAATTAAAAAGAAAATTAATAATTTCCTGGCTGAGAAGCAAATAATAGGTGGAATTTTCATTTATTAGATTAGATTGGCTCTGTTTCATAGTCAGAATCCTCTTTACGTATTCGGGATAATTATTCGTCCTCTAAATCCTCTGATGGTTTATGTAAATCGGATTAGTGATGTAAGGGTCGCTATTATGGAAATAACAATGTTACCCCTGCAGGATTTGATAGCCATATGCATGTGTCAGGCATAAACACTTATCTTCTTCATGTTCATGTGTCATTCATTGTTTATGGTCTCCGGCCAAGGATAATAGCCATACGTATGTCTTTCGTATGAATTTAATTAAACTTTGATAGAGTAAAGATATCAAGACATGAAGATATAAACCTTTAAGTTTTTAAACAGTTTAATCAATTTTTCTAATTCTCTGAAACTGAGAAACCACTGCATATTTAAGAACATGTATTGGGCATATATTGGGGGAATTACATATTTTTTATAAAATTTATAATTACCATTAGCTATTAGTGACAAGCATTGAATTTTCAGTGTTTAAAACATTCGTGTTTTACTTCGCGTGACTCTGAATTGTCTCTGGTATGTTAAAATTAGCTAAGTAACGGAAACTCTCGAGTGGCCGGATGTTTGACTCGAGTGCTCTTTAGTTCATTGTCTTAGAGCAGTGAAAGTAGGAAACAAGTGAAAAAAGGCTGAAAAGAGGGTTGTGACATTTTAAAATTTTAATGGGTGACATAACTCAAGTCTGAAGGGGCGAAAAGTCAGTCTGACAATAGCATCATCAAAGTGGGTCGAAACATCTTCATAAAAAAAGTTCAAGGAGGTGAACAACAATAAAATACAATTATTTATGAATTGGTTTCATGAACTGCTTACGTTCATTAGCTTTCATCAAAGTTTTCACATAGTTTTGTTCTTTCATTTTGATTTTTATCCAAGCAAATTGCAGTTCTGTGTAGATCCAATTCCATCAAGCAAGTAAAACATTCAATTCCATAAAGCAACTAAATGATGCCATTCCATCAAGCAACTGAAAAACTGCAGACCTTGTAGCTTAAAAAAACAATAACAAATATCATCGAGTCAACCTTAGCCCCTTATCAGTTCTTGTCATCTGACGTTCCTCCTGAAAGAATTACAACCCCAATAAAAAGTCCCATATCCTATCAGCCTAAGAATTCCCCATCCTTGTTTCGTCTACCCCCAACCCCCAACAAATTCCACGCGTCTCTTGGAATGTCTGAAAATAAGAGGGTTGATTCGGCATCCCGAGTTGGGTGCTGCCACCTGCTCGGAGGGCGTGGCGCTAGCTCTACTGAGCTTAGTTCAACGAAAGCTTCGGGCCGGGAAGCTTCGAGTGCTAAGGTCGCTCTATCCTTCGCGAAATCTCGCGTGACTACCTGGAGATAAGTTAAGGAAAAAAAACAGCAAATTAAAACGAGGCCAGTTTTACTTAGAAAAAAATCAAGTGGGGCGAAAAAACAGAAGTGGGGCTCTAAAAACAGCAGTGTATTAAATAAATAAAACAAAGCTCTAATATTCCGAGTAATAATATCCAGAGTAAACAAAAGCCCAATCATCACATGAATGGACCAGTTGACATGAAATCCAGTGCCTTATTTCCAAGACCCTGGGATTTCGGAATGACCTCAAGGATCTCTGCAGTTGGCGCTTAGAAACCCCTATTCAGGGGTGGAAATGTAGAAGTGGAGAAGGGAGGGTATATATTTTTTTCTAGTTTATTTGTACTAGTCAAATACGTGACCATGGCGCCCGATGTGGGAGGTAAACAGAGACAAGTTCGGGGGATGAAATCGAGCGCCACGACCGGAGGTTTCAGGTTCGCTGCCCTTGAGGTTCTTTCAGAATCGGTCATAAAGAAAAAAGCTTTCTTTTCGCATTTTCCGCAATTGGAATTTTCTCTGTGTATGGATTCTGAGGTTTAAAGTTCGATAGTGAGGAAAACCGTCAGAGGCGGGGTAAAAAGGAGACATGATCATCTTGATGTCAGTATTAACGGTGATTGTCACGGGATCAGGAAATGAGACACGAGGGAGATTTTTAGTGGGTCTAGAGACACTTATTCAGAGTCTAGTGCCGGAAAACTGTTTAGGGAAAAAAAGGGACTTCCGTTTTTTTGAGGATCTTAAAAAGGAGAGCTGTCACGTGACATGTTGTAGGTGTAGCAACATCAGGAGGTCTGAACGCTAGCAGGTGAGGACCTGTTTTATTGTTTGGGTTTCGATTACGAATTTATAGTTTGAAAATATTTTAAATTCAATTACATTGAGAAAAACTAAATTAATTCGAATATATTTTATTTAAATTGTGGAGAGAAACATGTAATTGATGTTTACGTTTATGAACGAAAATATAAAAGTGAATTCTATCATCTATAAGTAAACATAAAAGTAATTTAGCCAAAGTTTATATTTTCGTTTATAAACATTGAAAACGAGTTTCATTAATGCAGAAAACTGTTTATAATGAAGAGTGGAATTTTAATATAATTAATGTTATTAAATAGAATTAGTTATTTACGTAGAAAATTTATTGGTACAGTTAAAAAATAACTGTATATTTTTAATATTAGATCTTATTATTGTACATTATATGGACTGAAAAGAAATACTTTGCTGGTCCAATAATAATGTATGAACTCGAAAATTTTACTTGATGGCGTAATTAATTAAAAATTTTTATAAGCGCCAGTAGAAAAACAAAGACTAGAGTAGCAAGCACTTCTTTTATTTTAATTGATTTTAAAAATAGCTTTTTAATACCTGAAATGAAATTTATTTTACTTTGAAAGTTTCGACTTCAGTAAATAATTTTCTTAAAATAACATCCTAAAAAAATATTATCTCAAAAGATCCATACATGAAAACATTAAAATTTAATATTCCACAATCGAAGTCCGCGAAGTTCGAACCTAATCCAATGCTTACTTCAATTGAATTGAATTTATGTTTGAAAACTTTTTTTGAGTATAAACTAATTTTCTAAATAAACTTGAAGCTTTTTAAATTCAATGAAAATCTTGGAAATATTTCTTTGTCATCATTTTATAAGAAATATCATTTTTCGATGGCAAATATGATATGCTAACTTTAAATTTAAATCAAATACACAGTAGTATTTCAATATATATATATATATATATTATATCGAATATTAGATTTTAAGTAAATATATTTACTTAAAATCTAATATTCGAAAGAAGAACAAGAATGATTCTGCTTCGATATTGACTTTCAATTATTGACTGCACAGTTTCAATTCCTGCCTAGATTTCAGCGACGAGCATCACCGACAATTAGGAAATTCAATTTCAAGATCGTCACCATGAATGCTCTCGATCTTTTTTTCTCTCAAGTTCCGTAATTCAAAAACCAATAAAATTTTTCGTTGATTTATATTTAGAGAGCTGGTTTGAAATAACAATATGTATGCGAGATTTTAAGGACATTTTGTTACATCAATTTTTTTACAGAGGAATTTTAACAGGTTTCTAGAAATTTTAATGTTTTTTGACAATTTTCAAGTGATTTTTTTGAAGTTCTAAAGATTTTTAGGATTTTTATAAGATTTCGTGAAATTTTAAGGTATTTTAGGATATTTTTAGGAATTTTAATGGAATTCACGAAATTTTTAAGGATTCTAAGAGATTTGAAGGGATTTAAAATTTTTGGAAATTCTTATGAATATTGAGAGGTTCCTAAGAACTTTAAGAGTTTCCGACGAATTTTAAGTAATTTGCTAATGTTTTCGTGAAATTTCGAGGAATTTTAAGGGAATTCAAAAGATTTTTATGATTCTTAAAAGATTTTGTGGAATTTAATGATGAGATTTCTAATAATTTTAATCAATTTTAAAGGATATAAAAGGACTTTGAATTTCATGGTAGAATTCTTAGAATTTCACGATTTTTTTGGGGAATTTTAAGAGGTTTTGGGAGTTTTAAGAAATTTTAAGGAATTTTAAATCTTGTGAATTTTCGAGGAATTATAAGAATGTTGTAAATAAAATTTCTTGGAATTAAAAAAAAAAGTAAAGAGATTTGAATAATTTAAAAAATATTGTATGGCATTATAAAAAATTTTGTACATTTTATCAGATTTTTAATATTTTAAGGGATTTTCTGATTTTAAAGATATTTATATAGAATTTTAAGTATTTCATCTAATTTAATGAGATTTCTAATAATATTAATAAATTTTAAAGGACTTCAAGGAACTTTAAATGTCATCGTAGAATTTAAAGAATTTGAAAAAGTTTCTGGGAATTTGAAGAAGTTTTGACGAATTTTAAAAGATTTCAAGAGATTTTTATGAGTTTTAAAATATTGTATAGAGTTTAAAGGATTTAAAACATTTTCAGATAATTTTAGTGATTCTTCTAAGTTTTAAAAGATTTCGTATAATTTTTAAAGATTTCACGGAATTTGCTAAGATTTCTAATGATTTTTAAGAGATTTTTATGAATTTAAAAATATTTTATGGGGTTTAAAGGATTTTAAACTTTGTCAGATAATTTGCTAAAATTTCTAAGAGATTTTCTGATTTTAAAAATATTTTATGGAATTTTATGGATTTCATCTAATTTAATGAGATTTCTAATCATATTAATAAATTTCAAAGGACTTTAAGAAACTTTAAATGACATCGTAGAATTTTAAGAATTTAAATAAGTTTCTGGGAATTTGAAGAAGTTTTGACGAATTTTAAAAGATTTCAAGAGATTTTTAAGCGATTTTTATGAATTTATAAAATATTTCATGGGGTTTAAACAATTTTAAATTTTGTCAGATAATTTTATTGATTTTTTAACTTTTAAAAATTTCGTACAATTTTTTTTAGGATTTGACGAAATTTGCTAAGATTTCAAAAAGATTTTCTGATTTCAAAAATATTTGATGGAATTTTATGGATTTCATCTAATTTAATGAGATTTCTAATCATATTAATAAATTTTATAGGACTTCAAGGAATTAGAAGAAGAAGAAGAAGAAGAAGTTTTGACGAATTTTAAAAGATTTCAAGAAATTGTTATGCGTTTTAAAATATTTTTTTTGTCAGATAATTTTAGTGATTTCACGAAATTGCTAAGATTTCTAAGGATTTTTGACTGATTTTAAATGTTAAAGAAATTCCAAAAGGTATTTAGAAATTTTTGCGAATTTTAACTTGGATTCGAAGTGATTTATAATATTAATTATTTTTATGTATTTTTAAGGGAGACATTTCGTGAAACCACATTTTTAGAGACAGGATGATTTAATCACTTAATCACTTTGTTAACGAGTAGTGGTTTTAAATTGCCAAATTCCAGCTTCCCTTTGCCTTATTCACATTCTTTTTTAGTTCCATAATTTTGCCGCTAACGTGGCTAGTAATAATTAAAGACCTGTTTGAAAATCCATCGAGTACTAAAAACAGAGCAACTTACTCTCCAATTTCGTACCTCAACAATATTTCTCATTTAAGGGTGGCAAAGTTGATAACTGAGGTCTGGCAGAGTAAAAAAAATCTTCTCGTGTGTCATAATTAGAGTACAAGCTGGTAACTCCATGATGAAGGGGGAAACTTTACAACTCCTGATTCCGTTTAATATTACCAGGTGTGTAAAAGGAGACCAGTACACAGGATATTCTACAACAATAAATTTCCCTTTCCTATTTCTCTTTTATTTTCTAGACCAATAAACTATCATTCTGCAGAATAATGTCTAGTGCACGAAGAAATTCTTCAGTAATTTAATATTCCACTATTTTTCAAACGAAAACTAAAAAAATATTCGTATTAAAAAATCCTATGTACAAAAAATTCTGTGTTGAAAGGTATAGCTCTCAATTCAGTCCAGGAGGAAATAATTGAAACCCAGAAATGGGTTAATTGAATTTTTACTTTAACAGTCCTTTTTTTATTTGTTTATTGATTTTTCTCTTAACTTTGATGTTTCAGGCGCAGCAGCAAGTGGTGAAGGTTGACGCTCAGTGAAAATTGACATTCCGGTAATGTAAATATAATTGAGAAGGTGCGGTTCTAGAAATCAACGAAAGTTCGCGAAATATCAAACACGTGGCTAATTAATTAATTTCTTCTTGCCACTGTACATTTGTAAATTCATGTAAAAAGAAAGTTGCCTATTCATTAAGTCAATTGCAATGATTTTGCACGAAGTGGTGTTTTTTTGTGAACACGCCTTGGTACCAATAACTTCAGCGTTTCTACAATCGACACTGCATTTCCACAAAAGACTGAGATGTACCATTCCATATTCCGAGCAACATATCGCTTATCCTCCATAAGGTAAGATTGTATTTTTATTTATTATTCAATTATTAAATAGTGATCTATTTATTCTCTGATGATAATGATAGAATACTTATCATTTAATGATGAGGATTCCGCATTTTTTTGTGAATACAACAAAGAAATCTTAAAAATCCTCTAGTTTTTTCTCGAACGTAATATTTTCTCGTAAAAATCAATATTAGTTTAAATAACATAAATTCGTGACCTGAGTCACTTTTGTGACATGGTGACTCATAGCTCTTTATGGTTCAATTTTAGTAGGTAATGAGTACAAATTTACGTTTGGTGTTGTTTCTTTTACATATATTATTAAATTATTAATACTCGTGTTTATGTGTACTGCATATATATATATATATATATGTGTGTGTGTGTTATATTGCTATTGCAAACACATGGCAGGTAATAAAACTCAACTTGACTATTATGATATGACGTGATAGAACGTTCAAATTAGGACACATATCGATTCTCGATAATTCGCAAGATGTAAAAGATGTTTATTCCAAATATAAAGATTTTTATACCTGAAAATAATAAATCGTTAATAATTCAATTACAATTATGATTTATTACGTCAGTAAAAAAATTTATTTTATCACTTTATTTGTAAAATTATCAAATATTTGAATGATTAAAGTTTGAACCCTTTAGGAATATTTTGAATCTCTATGGAAATCATAAGCCATCAGACATTTCACCCCCAGAGATGTTGACATAATTTATTAAGGATCTTCGCCCCTATTTTCTCGTTCAAAAAATTTAATCTTCATCTTCTTTTCCACCCTAAATTGTAACCTGATTCAGTACAAGCAGCTGTGAGTGGCACTCATTTAACCCGAGGAATTTAATGAAAATCCGTGGGTCAATTCATTATCATTAAATAGTTAACTGAAATAATAAGTCAATTTTCAGAATAAATAAACATATTAACTCAAGTTTTTTCACGTAATAAAGAGATATTCATTATTCACTAATTAAAAGTCTTTAATGTATGTAATACATAATTGAGTGCATTTAAAAACTAATCTGGGATCACTATTTGCTTAATTGCTTTTTTAATTGAAGCCATAAAAACTATGCTTAAAAAACGTTTAATCGTCTTAGGAAATCTTCTCAAATCGCCTTTACCTGTTGCTCTTTTAGCATACTAACAAATTCGAGAAATATTAATGAAGTTTAATTTCTCTGCAAGTAATTCTCGAAATTAGATTAATCGTAATTAATTTAATTAAAATAATTTTAATAGAAGTTTGAATATTGATAAAATACAGAAAATAGCCTCGAATTGTGAATATTATTTTTAAATTCGCTGAAAGTAATATTCTACGTAAAATTGAGCTTCAATCGATATAATCAATTAATGTAACAAACGAACCCACTTAATTAAATTTCCTATAGACCATTGACCTGTGAAATTCTGTTTCATATTTCTTCCTTCGGTACTTCTAATTTTAAATTCAAAATAAAGTTTCATGAGAGATTTTCTGGCAAATTTTTCCATTTTCATATCCTATCGAATTCTTATATAAGATTATAATAACTTTTCAATCAATTTCGATATCTCTCTCAAAATGTCTTTTGACATTCACAGACATTCGTGAAATCACAGACAATTCATGGAATTCTGAATTCTCAATGAGAAATGAGTCATTTCACTGAATTACGATGATTCATGAAAATAGGCTACAATCCTAGGTCACTATTTCTCAATCTATCCATTTCTGACATTTCCATGACGAAGTGAAACGTGCTGCAAAATTTATTAGGTCAGTGTTATCTTGACCTGTGATAAACTACATTTTAGCTTAATCTCTGATTTGGCACTAATCTACAAAATGCCATCTTTTACTTTAATAAAATAACTCACAGAAATTCTTTTATGTATAAATTACACCTTTTGACAGTTGAGCTTCCCTTTTACAATGAAAGACACTGTTTACAGCACATTGAAAGTTAATTCTTTAGTATCCGGATTTAGGATTTTTTAAAGCTAAGGAATTTTAAGGGATTTGAAATTTTTATGATATTGAGAGATTTCTAAGAACTTTAGGAGATTCCAACGAATTTTAAGCGATTTTCTAATGTTTTCACGAAATTTCGAGGAATTTTAAGAGAATTCAAAAGATTTAAAAGTACTTTGAATTTTATGATAGAATTCAAAGAATTTCAAGAAGTTTTTGGGAATTTTAAGAGGTTTTTACGAATTTTAAATGTTTTCGAAGATTTTCATGAGATTTTAAGTGATTTGAAAACGTTTTTGGGTATTTTAAAAGATTTTTAGGAATTTTAAATCTTGTTAGCTTCGAAGAATATTAAGAAATTTCAAAAGGTTTCAGGGAATTTTAAGGGACTTTAAGCAATTTTAAATGTTGTAAATCAAATTTCCTGGTATTTAAAAAAAAGTGAAGAGATTTGAATAATTTAAAAAATATTTTATGGCATTTAAAAAAACTTTTAAAGATATTTTATAGAATTTTTATGATTTCATCTAATTTAGTGAGATTTCTAATAATATTAATAAATTTTAAAGGATTTCAAGGAACTTTAAATTTCATCGTAGAATTTAAAGAATTTAAAAAAGTTTCTGGCAATTTTTAGAAGTTTTGACGAGTTTTAAAAGATTTCAAGAGATTTTTATGGGGTTTAAAGGATTTTAAACTTTGTCAGATAATTTTAGTGATTTTTCTATGTTTTAAAAGATTTCGTATAATTTTTAAGGATTTCACGAAATTTGCTAAGATTTCTTAGGATTTTTAAGAAATTTTTATGAATTTTAAAATATTTTATGGAGTTTACAAGGATTTTAAACTTTGTCAGATAATTTTATTGATTTTTTTAACTTTTAAAAATTTCGTACAATTTTTTTTTTAGGATTTCACGAAATTTGCTAAGATTTCTAAGGGATTTCGTGAAATTTTAAGTGATTTGAAAAGGTTTTTGAGTGTGATTTTAAATTTTATGAAGTTTCGCTGAATTTTAAGAAATTTCAAAAAGTTTCAGGGAATTTTTAAGGGATTTGGGGCAATTTTAAATGTTCTAAATAAAATTTCCTGGATATAAAAAAAAATGAAGAGATATGAATAATTTAAAAAATATTTTATGGCATTTAAAAAAATTTTGTGAAATTTTATCATAAATCACATTTTCTGATAAACTACATTTTAGTAATAAACTACATTTTAGCTTAATCTCTGATTTGGAACTAATCTACAAAATGCCATCTTTTACTTTATTAAAATAACTCACAGAAATGTTTTTATATATAAATTACACCTTTTGACAGCTGAGCTTCCCTTTTACAATAAAAGACACTATTTACAACACATTAAAAGTTAATTCCTTAGTTTCCGGATTTAGGACTTTTTTTAAATTTCGTAGAATTTTAAGGTATTTTAGAATATTTTTAGAAATTTTAACAGAATTCATGTAAGAAATTTTTTAAAGCTAAGGAATTTTAAGGAATTAAAAATTTTTATGAATGTTAGGAGATTTCTAAAAACTTTGAGAGATTCCAACGAATTTTAAGCGATTTTCTAATGTTTTCCTGAAATTTCCAGGAATTTTAAGGGAATTTAAAAGATGTAAAAGGACTTTGAATTTTATGATAGAATTCAAAGAATTTTACAAAGTTTTTGGGAATTTCAAGAAGTTTTTGGGAATTTTAAGAGGTTTTTACGAATTTTAAAAGCTATTAACGAATTTTAAGCTATTTCAAAGGTTTTCATAAAATTTTAAGTGATTTGAAAAGGTTTTTGGGTGTTTTAAGAGACTTTAAGGAATTTTAAATCTTGTGAAGTTTCGAAAAATTTTAAGAAATTTCAAAAGGTTTCAGGGAATTTTAAGGGACTTTAAGCAATTTTAAATGTTGTAAATAAAATTTCCTGGAATTTAAAAAAATTTTGTGAAATTTTATGAAATTTCTAATAATATTAATAAATTTTAAAGGATTTCAAGCAACTTTAAATGTCATCGTAAAATTTAAAGAATTTAAAAAAGTTTCTGGCAATTTTTAGAAGTTTTGACGGGTTTTAAAAGATTTCAAGAGATTTTTATGAGTTTTAAAATATTTTATCGGGTTTAAAGGATTTTAAACTTTGCCAGATAATTTTAGTGATTTTTTTAACTTTTAAAAATTTCGTACAATTTTTTTTTAGGATTTCACGAAATTTGATAAGATTTCTAAGGGATTTCATGAAATTTTAAGTGATTTGAAAAGGTTTTTGGGTGTGATTTTAAATCTAATGAAGTTTCGATGAATTTTAAGGAATTTCAAAAAGTTTCAGGGAATTTTTAAGGGATTTGGAGCAATTTTAAATGTTCTAAATAAAATTTCCTGGATTTAAAAAAAAAATGAAGAGATTTGAATAATTTAAAAAATGTTTTATGGCATTGAAAAAAATTTTGTGTAATTTTATCATAAATCACATTTTCTGATAAACTACATTTTAGTAATAAACTACATTTTAGCTTAATCTCTGATTTGGAACTAATCTACAAAATTTCATCTTTTACTTTAGTAAAATAACTCACAGAAATGTTTTTATATATAAATTACACCTTTTGACAGCTGAGCTTCCCTTTTACAATGAAAGACACTGTTTACAACACATTGAAAGTTAATTCTTTACTTTCCGGGTAGAAAATCTAAAGTAAACAATTTTCCACCCTTTTGAGATTAACAATTTCCTATAGAAAGTTTCAAACCTTTGTTTCGCGTCAGCGAAACGCACCATTTAACTGCTGCAAATGAACGAGGATAATTGGAAAGTGCTTTCATGCGGTATGTAAAAGGAACATTATGCAACTTTATATATATATATATATATATATATATA